>CM029015.1:122728486-122893486 GCA_016801055.1 Panax notoginseng | reverse complement strand
TGTGTTGTCTATCGCATGCTTGGTGAATTCTTTTGTTATTCCATTCTTTATTATACTCAGTTGGTTAAAGTTTTGGCTTTTATACTCCATGAAATTAGTGGAATATCTTTGATATTTGCGGTTCATCCAGTATCTTTTCATGGAAATATTCTTCTGAGCATTCTTAAATTTTACTCTACAAAGCAGTATCATGTTGACAATTTGGACGTTGTTGGTTCCTGGATAAATTAATTCTTGAACTTGTTTTATTGAATTCTTATATCATTGTCATCATCCTCATGTTTATATTTTGTTGAAAGTCATCTGTGGCATGTAGTGCATAGATGGACTTGGTAATCATATAACCAGGAATTATTCGGTGTAATCATGACCGTAATGTTACAAATAATGTGGTAAAAGTCCTCACTGGCCCGTAGTGCATTGATGGACAGTTGTTGGCATGATCATGACCATTGATAAATACACAAATATCCTTGGCCCGTATTTCATGGATAATTTGTGGTCGTGATACTAATGAATATCCTTGGCCGTAGTGCAGGGATGATGTGGATTATTTATTAAGCTGAGTCTCAGCGATAAAAGTAATGAAAAACTTTTTAAATCATAAAAGATAGTAGATGCTATTCTCTACTTGACTCTTTTAATGGATAGCTTGTTCTGCTGCAGTTAAACTTGATGTTTGTTATATTTTACCAGTTTAACACTGTTGAAGGCTAACGATAATTTATTGTGCATTATCTTAGTCATAATATTTCTTACTGGGCTAGTTGAGCTCACCCTTTTGGTTTCATTGTTCTCTTCAGGAAATGAGAACGTAGCGAAGACTAGTCAGGGAACGGAGTGACGGTTCAGATGATAGCATTAGTAGTCCTCACTATTCTATGAAATAGTGTGAAAATAAATGTATTGAGGACTTATTTTGAGTTTGAATACTGTTTAGAAGAAAGTGTTGTATTAAAACTCACAGCTTATGTTTTGTCGTATTTTACACGACAGATGTATAATTAAGTTCTATTGGTATTTTGTACCATGCATTTGACGACTCAGAATAGGTGATGTATACCTATTTTGGGGGCGTCACAGTTGGTATCAAAGCTTAGGGATATGATCCCTGACTAAGATGTGAGACTAGAACTAGGAGGGGAGAGACGGGGAATTCCTTCGCTAGTATGACCTACCTAAGTTTATTTGGTATTTAATTGGTCGGTCAGAGTATAGGGATATTATGTTACATGTCAATTAACCTTTGTTTTGTGGCAGTATCTGAAAATGATATCCGAGAATGTTGAGAATAGCAATGGAGCACAGGAGACCGTTGAGGTTCCACATATCAATAATCAGGATAATGTGCATCAGGAAGGTGACAATCCTCATGCAAACAACAACACTGACCAAATGATGAATGGTGGAATGTTCAGAGGCTTTATGCAATTCATGCAACATCAGGAGAGAGAGGCTTTTGTCCAAAATATCGGTGGAAACACTGGAAGCTCTCGGACGGTCACCGCTAAGCAGTTCAAGGAGCTGGGACCACCGGAGTTTATTGGAGAGCCAAAACCACTTAAGGCGGAAAGTGGATCAAGCAGATCACCAAGATATTTGATGTCTTGAGATGAGTCGAGGAGCGAAAGGTTCCCTTTGCCACCTTTATGTTGCGAGGAGAGGCAGATTACTGGTCGGAATCGGTAAAGCGTACTCAACCTGCTGCATTAAAGATGTCTTGGGAAAAGTTTCAAGAACTTTTCAATGACAAGTACTTTCCCGAAAGTATTCATCACATGAAGGAGGTAGAGTTCATCAAGTTGGAGCAGAATAATATGACCGTGTCGTAGTACGAAGCTAAGTTTGCCGAGTTGTCTCGGTTTGCATCCCACTTGGTTGATAATGAGGAAAGAATGACGCGGATATTTTTAAGAGGTTTGAAACCGGAGATACGTCAATATCTTATTTCTCATAAACTGTGTTTGTATTCAAATGTTGTAAATAGGGCTCAGTTATTGGAGCGCGATAACGAGTCAATGCAACCAAAAGAAAGCAGCCGGCAGAATGAAAATACCAGTGGTAACAGCCATCAAAGCGGTGACAACAAATGTGGAGGGAATCAACATGCCAGAAATGATAACCACTTTGGTGGTAATCATGGCCAAGACAATAAAAGTGGATATTTCAAGAAGAGGAGATTCAACAATGATGGAAGGACGTCAGCACCAACACTCGTTGTTAAGGAAGGAGAACGACCACCTATCATATGCTTCAAATGCGGAGGGGAAGGACATATCAGTCCAAACTGCGCGACGCCATCTAAAGCGTGTTATAATTGTGGAAGAGAAGGTCACTTAGCCCGATTTTGTCATGCACCGAAGACAAGTCCAGTTAAAACGGTGACACAAAATACCGTCCCATATAAGTCAAAACTAGTAGTTCAAGGGAGAGCGTTTGTTGTGACCTCCCAGAAAGCAAGGAAACCGAACGAGGTCATTACGGGTAAGCTTATCATAAACTCTAGCGAAGTCTATACCTTATTTGATACCGGTTCTACCCATTCTTTTATTTCTCCTACTTGCGCTCAACGATTAAATTTGACTCCATAGAAATTAGACTTTGACTTATCTGTGGTAACTCCATTGGGAGAAACCTTCATTACATCCACTATTTATAAGTCTTATTTGGTTCAAATCGGTACCCTCACATTACCTGTCGATCTTATTTCATTGAAAATAGTTGCATTTGATGTGATTCTATGGATTGATTGGTTAACTACTCATCATGCTAAAATTGATTATTTTCGTAAGGTTGTAAGCTTTCATATTCCTAATCAATCTATTATGCAAATTCAAGCGACCAAACCATTAAATTCAATCACGGTCATCTCAAGCCATAAAGCTATTCGTTTATTGAAAAACGGATGTCAAGCTTTCTTAGCTCATGTCATAAATCTAAACAAAAATACGTCAATTTTGAATGATATTTCTATTGTTAATAAATTTTCTGACGTATTCCCTGAAGAACTTCCTGGCCTGCCCCCAGCGCGTGAAATTAAATTTTGTATCGACCTTGAACCCGGTACAAAATCCATTTTTAAAGCCCCATATCGGATAGCTCCTATAGAACTTCAGGAGTTAAAGACCCAATTGCAGGAATTGTTAGACATCGGTTTCATTCGACCTAGTACTTTTGCTTGGGGTGCTCCTGTTCTATTCGTGAAAAAGAAAGATGGAAGTATGCGACTTTGTATTGATTATCGGGAGTTGAATCATGTCACCATCAAAAATAAGTACCCGTTGCCTCGCATTGATGACATGTTTGACCAGTTACAAGGAGCACAATTCTTTTCAAAGATCGATATTCATTCTGGATAACATTAGCTGAAGGTTAGAACTGAGGATATTCTAAAGACTGCCTTCAGAACTCGGTACGGGCATTATGAATTCTTAGTCATGTCTTTTGGATTGACTAAAGCTCCTGCTGCCTTCATGGATATGATGAACTGAGTATTTAAGGAATATTTAGATCACTTTGTGGTCGTCTTTATTGATGACATCCTCATATATTCTAAAAGCAGTGAAGATCATGAGCAACACCTGAGGCTGATACTCCAAAAATTTCATGAAAATAAGCTTTATGCCAAGTTGAAGAAATGTCAATTCTGGCTTGAAGAAGTGGCATTCCTTGGGCACGTAGTATCAAGTCATGGAATATCTGTTGACCCGGCAAAGATTGAAGCTATTCAAAGCTAGGAGCAACCCAAATTAGTGACCGAAGTACGTAGTTTTCTCGGCTTAGCTGGTTCTTATCGGAGATTTGTGGAAGGATTTTCTCGAATTGCTACTCCACTAACTCAGCTGACTCAAAAAGATACAAAATTCGGTTGGAGTCAAAAATGTGAGAATATTTTTCATGAACTCAAGAGAAGACTCATATCAGCACTTATTCTGACCATACCATCTAGCTCGGAGGGATTTGTCATCTACAGTGATGCTTCGGGCGAAGGGTTAGGATGTGTTCTCATGCAACATGAGAAAGTCATAGCCTATGCCTCTCGACAACTCAAAAAATATGAGAAGAATTATCCTACTCATGATCTAGAGTTGGCAGCAGTCGTTTTTGCACTAAAGAATTGGAGGCATTACTTGTATAGGGAGAAAGTGGAGATCTTTACGGATCATAAAAGCCTCAAATATTTTTCACCCAAAAAGAACTTAACATGCGGCAACGACGTTGGCTTGAACTGTTGAAAGATTATGATCATACCCTCCAATACCATCCTGAAAAAGCGAACGTGGTAGCTGACGCATTGAGTAGAAGATCATATGCGGGTACGAGTGCAATATTGTCAACGCAAAGGCCCATTTTGTGTGACTTGCAAAGGATGGAGATAGAGTTAAAGACTCTGGAGGCCCATGTGATTATGGAAAATATACGAGTAGAACTGACTTTAATTGATAAAGTTAAAGCTGTTCAAGCTATAGACCTGGAGCTGATGTGTATGAGGAAGAAAGTGAAAGAAGGTGCAATGTCGGAAGCAAAAATCGATGAGGAAGGAATACTTCGAGTCAACTCCAGAATTTGTGTTCCTAACGACCCTGATTTAAAGTATAACTTCATGATGGAGGCGCACAACACACCGTTTGTAATCCATCCTAGGAGTACCAAAATATATCATGATCTTTGACATACATTTTGGTGGGGCAATATGAAGAGAGAGATAGCGCTGTTTATCTCAAGGTGTCTAACGTGTCAACGAGTCAAGGCGGAGCATCAAGTATCAAAAGGTCCATTGCAACCACTTAAAATTCTAGAATGGAAGTGGGAGCACATTACCATGGATTTCGTTACCGGTCTTCCCAAGATTTCTCAAGGCATATATGCGATTTGGGTCATTATTGATAGATTGACCAAGTCGGCTCATTTCTTACCTATACGAGATTATAAGATTGCATGGTATGCCAGTATATATAGTTTCTGATCGAGACCCAAGATTCAATTCACGATTTTAGGTTAGTTTGTAGAAAGCTATGGGCACGAATTTACGATTTAGTTCGGCATATCATCCTCAAATAGACGGGCAGTCAGAGAGGACTATTCAAACTCTTGAAGATCTATTAAGACTCTATGTCCTTGATTTCAAGGGAAGTTGGGACAAGTTCTTACCATTGGTGGAGTTTTCCTACAATAACAGCTTTCAAGCAAGTATTGGCATGGCTCCATTCGAAGCGTTGTATGGAAGAAAGTGTCGCTCTCTAGTATGCTGGGATGAGGTGGGTGAAGCAACGTTGTTGGGACCGGAGTTGGTACGTATGACTACGAAAAATATTCAAACGATCCGGCAACGAATAAAAACCTCACAAGATCGACAAAAGAGTTATGTTAATCTTCATCGAAAGGACGTGGAATTCGATATTGGAGATCATGTGTTGTTACGTGTCGCTCTATGGAAAGGAGTTATGAGATTTGGAAAGAGAAGAAAGCTCAATCCTCGATTCATTGGCCCATTTTTAATCCTCGATCGAGTAGGAACTGTGGCTTATAGACTCGTTTTACCACCAAGTATGTCTCGTGTTCATAACGTTTTTCACATATCTATGTTACGTAAATATGTGAAAGACCCGCACCACATTATTGAGTTAGAACTGGACGAAATAGCGAAAGATTTAACGTATGAAGAGGTTCCTATTAAAATCTTGGATAAAAAGGATCATGTTCTACGCTCCAAGGTTATACCTCAAGTCAAAGTTTTGTAAAGGAACCACGATGTTGAGGACATGACCTGGGAGTTAGAATCTGAAATAAAATCAAGGTATCCTTACCTCTTCGACATATCAGGTACGTACCCTAATTTCGAGGGCGAAATTTCATAAGAAGGAGAGGTTGTAAGACCCCAATTTTTTTTATTTTAATAAAGATGAGTTTTTTATAAATATCATTTTAAAATATTATGGAATGAATTTGATATAATATTATAGTTGTGGGTAATATTTATAAATTTTGCAAAGTACGCAAGTTGTTGTATAATATTCGATTGGTCGGGGAATATTCGTTTTAACAGGGATTATTCGTACAACGGCACAATCATTGGTGGACCCCACAATGGAAGTATTGTCGGATTGAGAAAACGATAAAAAATACTTTATGAAAATAACGATAGAAATTTTACCGTTAACTGTTGAAACACCTGGTGTTAAAAGTACAGTAATACGCGTGGTGGCACAGTAGCACACGGTATTGATTATTGATGCTTACGTAAGAAGTCACTCTGTTTTGTTCAATTATTATTACAGTAATTTATGCATAGTATCTCATGTTATTTGATTCAATTATTGTCAATATTTTATAATCAATAATTGAGACGACAAAGTTATTAATATTATTATTTGTAATATTAACGATGTCTAGAAGTTCTGTCAAGGAGAGGTTTGGTCACCTAATTGCACGCTAATAGGGAGAAATCCTTATTGGAAAGCCTCCTCTTTCCTGGAAACGACATGGTCGATTAATATTATGAATTATAATAATGATGATAAATGTTGTTAATTATGTTGATGTGTCTTTTTATGAAGTCACTGAGGTTTATATATATATATATATATATATATATATATATATATATATATATATAAATTTTATTTTATTAGTATTATTATTGTAATAAAACAGAAAAACTTTTTATATAAAACAGAATACTTTTATAAAGTTATCTGTTTTGTTAGACTATAAATAGATTATATTATATTTTATTATGCATAGTATTTTGCATAGTAAAATCTTTTTATTTAAAACAGAATACTTTTATAAAGTTATTTCTTTTATTAGATTTTAAATAGAATATATTATATTTTATTATGCATAGTGTTTGCATAGTAAAAACTTTTTATATAAAACATAGTACTTTTATAAAGTTTTGTTTTATTTGATTATAAATAGAATATATTATATTTTATTACATAGTGTAGCATAGTATCCTTTCTATTTTCCTATAAATAGGATGCTTAGTTAGAATTGAAAACCACACCAGAAGTTCAGAGAATTCTTCTATAATCTTGAGCATATTTCTTTAGAGTTTTAAGAAGCTTTGAGCGTAGTGTAAGTTTTCTTCAAGAATATCCTCGCCCTACCAGTCGGAGTACTCTTCTTTTACAGTAAGGGGTATTATTTCTTTCGTATTCATGAAGAGAACTTCTGTTATTGCATTTCTTATTATTCTGTTGGAATAACCTTTTCATGCGAAGTACCGCATACATGGTGAAATTCTTCTAATATTCCGTTCTTTATTATTCTGTCTGAATATCCTGTCTGTGCATTTACGCCGAACCTGGTGCCATTATTTATTATTCTGTCGGAATATCATGTCTGTGCGTTTACGCCGGACCTGGTTCCATTATTTATTATTCTGTCGGAATATCCTGTCGGTGCGTTTATGCATGACATGGTTTCATTATTTATTTTTCTGTTGGAATAACGTGTCTGTGCGATCTATCGCATGCTTAGTAAATTCTTTTGTTATTCCATTCTTTATTATACTCAGTTGGTTAAAGTTTTGGCTTTTATACTCCATAAAATTAGTGGAATATCTTTGATATTTGCACTTCATCCAGTATCTTTTCATGGAAATATTCTTCTGAGAATTCTTAAATTTTACTCTACAAAGCAATATCATGTTGACAATTTGGACGTTGTTGGTTCCTGGATAAATTAATTCTTGAACTTGTTTTATTGAATTCTTATATCATTGTCATAATCCTCATCTTTATATTTTGTTGAAAGTCATCTGTGGCATGTAGTGCATAGATGGACTTAGTATGATTATAACCAGGGATTATTCGATGTAATTATAACCGTAATGTTACAAATGATGTGGTAAAAGTCATTATTAGCCCGTAGTGCATTGATGGACAGTTGTTGGCATGGTCATGACCATAGATGAATACACAAATTTTCTTGGCCCGTATTGCATGGATAATTTGTGGTCGTGATACTAATGAATATCATTGGTCGTAGTACAAGGATGATGTGGATTATTTATTAAGCTGAATCTCAGCGATAAAAGTAATAAAAAAAATTTTAAATCATAAAAGATAGTAGATGCTATTCTCTACTTGACTCTTTTAATGGATAGATTGTTCCGCTGCAGTTAAACTTGATGTTTGTTATATTTTATCAGTTTAACACTGTTGAAGGCTAACAATAATTTATTCTGCATTATCTTAGTCATAATATTTCTTATTGGGCTAGTTGAGCTCACCTTTTTGCTTTCATTGTTCTCTTCAGGAAATGAGAACGTAGCGGGGACTAGTCGGGGAACAGAGTGACGGTTCAGATGATAGCATTAGTAGTCCTCACTATTCTATGAAATAGTGTGAAAATAATGTATTGAGGACTTATTTTGAGTTTGAATATTGTTTAGAAGAAAGTGTTGAATTAAAACTCACAGCTTATGTTTTGTCGTATTTTACATGACAGTTGTATAATTAAGTTTTATTTGTATTTTGTACCATGTATTTGACGACTCAGAATAGGTGATGTATACCTATTTTTGGGGCGTCACATTAGATGTTAGTTTTTTTGTGTTAAACATGTTGTATGTGGTGTATATTGATGATATGGGTTGATAGATGTTGGATCCATAACATCTATAGGCTCAAATTTGTCATTTTTTAAAATCTGGAAAAACTGAAATTTGTGTCTGACAACCGAATGTCAGGGCTTATAGATCTTTGTATGTTATGTATTTTTGTTGTTTTAAGCTTTGATCTTGTAGTATTCTATGAGATCTTTGATCTGGAACTTGAATCAAAGTCAGATCATAAACAGATTGTAAGTTATTCTTGGTCAAAGGTGTAAGACCCCAACTTTTATAAATAAAGATGAATTTTCTATAAATATCATTTTTGAATATTATGGAGTTAATTTGATATAATGTTATAGTTGTGGGTAATATTTATAAATTTTGCAAAGTACGCAAGTTGTTATATAATATTCGATTGGTCGGGGAATATTCGTTTTAACAGGGAATATTCGTACAACGGCACAATCATTGGTGGACCCCACAACGGAATTATTGTCGGATTGAGAAAACAACAAAAATATTTTATTAAAAATAACGACGGAAGTTTTACCATTGATACTGTTGAACTACTCGGTAGTAAAAGTACAGTAATACGTGTGGTTGCATAGTAGCACACGGTATTGATTATTAATGCTTATGTGAGAAGTCACTCAGTTTGATTCAATTATTGTCAGTTAATAATATGAATTATTTAGCGATAATGAAGTTTTGTTTTATTCGTATTATTAACATAATAAAACAGAAACATATTTTTATATAAAACAGAATACTTTTATTAAAGTTATTCTATAAATAGAATATATTATATTTTATTTAAAATATTTTTCTTTAAATATGGACCGTCAGATTAAAGTAATCAATCTGGACCGTTCATGGATTAGTTACTATGCATTTCATTTTTCTATAAATAGCAGCTCATTCCTTCATTATTTCTTACGAATTCACTGAACTCTAGAGAGAGAAACTATAGAGAGAGAGAAGAAAAGTATTCTGCTACTTAACTACTTTCTTATTTCAGTTGTTCTTTAAAACGGTAAGGGGTGTTATTCTTTCTTATTCATGAAGAGAACTGTTGTTATTCCATTTCTTATTATTCTGTTGGAATAACCTGTATACGCAGTCTACCCTATACTTGGTGACATTCTTCTATTATTCTGTTGGAACATCCTGTCTGTGTGTTTTATGTAACATTCCATATTTTTAAATGTAAGTTATAAATATTTATTGATTTATATAAATATTTATTGGATGTGTTTATTATTGAATAAGTAATTGTTCAAATTGATTGAGTTGATTTAGTTAATTATTTATTAGCTAAATAATTAATGTGATTAGTTAATTATTTGTTTGTTAAATAGTTAATGTGTTATGTGGATTGAGTTATGTGATTAAGTAATTTATTTAATAAATTGTTATTTCATAAAGAGTGACAAATAACTATGTTATAAAGAGTTATTAAATTAAATTAATGTAGTTTAATTTAGTTCTTTGCCAAACAAGGCTTAAGTATTAATCTTTAATTTTTAAATGGGTTACCAAACGAAGCCTTATGGCTTTTGGATTTCTTTTGAATTAAAATTATTAATAAAATAAAACAAATATATTAATAAAATATATTTATATTTATAAGTTATACGTTATATAAGTTATATGTTTTTGGTAACTGATAGTATTTAGTAGTATTATAATGACCACACACGTTTCTTTTATTTACGTTGACTTATCAGTTTTAGAGTACGCATAGTTTATCAGTTGATTTTTTTTAGTTTACGCATTTGTCTAAACCTAAGCCTAAGTAAGAAAAGGGACAGTCTGAAAGACAGAAACAAGAGAAAGACAGGTCTTTGGATTCTTCAACTTTTATCAGTGATTTATAAGTGTCGTTTGAACAAACTAAAGGTATGTTCTATAAACCTTATCATATATGTTTTACAGTATATAGTTTCTGTGAAATTGTATGTCTCGATTTTCTTAAAAATCACGGTGTATCAGAATGTTACCAAAAATCTCTTGAAAAACCATGCTTGTATAATTAGTTAGAGAATTGTGATAATATGTGTAATTTTATTTGTTATCACTAGCATTTGTATATATATATATATATATATATATATATATATATATATATGTGTGTGTGTGTGTGTGTGTGTGTGTGTGTGTGTGTGTGTGTGTGTGTGTGTGTGTGTGTGTGTGCTAATTACGTGTTAAAGAAAGAGGAACTTGGTTTTACAGTTAAAAACATGTTTGAACGTATGTTTTGCAATATAACAAAATTGGTATATAAAGGTTAGATAACCTGGGAGATATTATTTTATGTATTTTCTATATGGGCAGGTTTATTATCCAATTTTATTTATGATTGGGTAGTTATAAATGAATGTTTTGATTACGTGAACACCAAATCTTGAGGTAATGAAGTACCGAGATTTGGAGGTGTCACATTTTACACCGAACCTGGTTCCGTCTTTATTATTATTCTGTTGGAACATCCTGTCTGTGTGTTTTACACCAGACCTGGTTCCGTCTTTATTATTATTCTATTGGAACATCCTGCCTGTGTGTTTTACACCGGGCCTGGTTCCGTCTTTATTATTATTCTATTTGAATATCTTGTCTGTGAATTTTACGCCGGACCTGGTTCAATAATTTATTATTCTGTTGGAATAACATGTCTGTGCGATCTATCGCATGCATGGTGATTTCTTTTGTTATTCCATTCTTTATTATACTCAGTTGGTTAAGTTTTGACTTCTATACTCCATGAAATTTGTGGAATATCCTTGATAATTGCGTTTCATCCAATATCCTTTCATGAAAATATTCTTCTAAGCATTCTTGAATTTTACTCCACAAAGCAGTATCATGTTGACAATTTGGACATTGCTAATTCTTGGATAAATTAATTCTTGAACTTGTTTTATTGAATTCTTATATCATTGTCATCATCCTCATGTTTATAAAATGTTGAAAGTCATCTGTGGCCTGTAGTGCATAGATGGACTTGGTATGATTATGACCAGGGATTATTTGGTATAATCATTACCGTAATGTTACAAATGATGTAGTAAAAGTCCTCATTGGCCCATAGTGCATTGATGGACAGTTGTTGGCAGGATCATGACCATTAATGAATACACGAATATCCTTGGCCGTAGTGCAGGGGTGATTCGATGATGTGGATTATTTTATTAAGCTGAGTCCCAGCGATAACAGTGTTAAAAAACCTTTTAAATCATAGAAGATAGTAGATTTTATTTTTTACTTGACTCTTTTAATGGATTGCTTGTTCCGCTGCAGTTAAACTTGATGTTCGTTATATTTTATCAGTTTAACACTGTAGAAGGCTAATGATAATTTATTATGCGTTATCTTAGTCATAATATTTCTTACTGGGCTAGTTGAGCTCACCCTTTCTTTCACTGTTCTCTTCAAGAAATGAGAATATAGCTGGGACGAGTCGGGGAACGGAGTGATGGACCAGATGATAGTATTTGTAGTCCTCAATATTCTGTTAAATAGTGTGACAATAATTATAATGAGGACTCCTTTTGAGTTTGTATAGTCTCTAGTAGACAATAATTGTATTCAAACTTACAGTTATGTTTTGTCGTATTGTACACGACAGTTGTATTAGTAAGTTATATTTGTATTCTGTACCATATATCTGACGACCCAAGATGGGTGATGTATACCTAATTTTAGGGGCGTCACAGTTGGTATCAGAGCTTAGGGATATGATCCCTGGCTAAGATGTGAGAATAGAACTAGGAGGGGAGAGACGGGGAATTCCTTCGCTAGTATGACCTACCTAAGTTTATTTGCATGGTATTTAATTGGTCGGTCAGAATATAAGGATAGTATATGACATATCAATTAACTTTTGTTTTGTGGCAGTATCTGAAAATGGCATCCGAGAATGTTGAGAATAGCAATGGAGCACAGGCGACTGTTGATTCACCACATATCAATAATTGGGATAATGTGCATCAGGAAGGCGATAATCTTCATGCAAACAACAATACTGACCAAATGATGAATGATGGAATGTTCAGAAGCATTATGCAGTTCATGCAACAGCAGGCGAGAGCGGCTCTTGTTCAAAATGTAGGTGAAAACACTGAAAACTCTCGGATGGTCACCGCTAAGCAGTTCAAGGAGCTGGGACCACCGGAGTTTAAGGGAGAGGCAAAACCACTTATAGCGGAAACATGGATAAAGCAGATCACCAAGATATTTGATGTCTTGGGATGCTCCGAGGAGCAAAAGGTTCCCTTTGCCGCCTTTATGTTGCGAGGAGAGGCAGATTACTGGTGGAAATCGATTAAGCGTACTCAACCTGCCGCACTGAGGATGTTTTGGGATAAGTTCCAAGAGCTGTTCAATGACAAATACTTTTCCGAAAGTGTTCGACACATGAAGGAGGTGGAGTTCATCAAATTGGAGCAGAATAATATAACTGTGTCGCAGTATGAGGCTAAATTTGCTGAGTTGTCCCGGTTTGCGTCCCACTTGGTGGATAATAAAGAGCGAATGACGCGAATGTTTTTGCGAGGTTTGAAACATGAGATACGTCAACATCTTATTTCTCATAAACTGTGTTTGTATTCAGATGTTGTGAATAGGGCTCAGTTAGTGGAGCGCGATAACGAGTCAACGCAACCAAAAGAGAGCAGTCAGCAAAATGATAATACCAATGACAGCAGTCATTAAAGCGGTGACAACAAGCATGGTGGGAATCAACATGCCAGAAATGGTAACCACTTCGGTGGTAATCAGGGCCAAAACAATAAGAATGGTCATTTCAAGAAGAGAAGATTCAACAATGATGGAAAGACGTCAGCACCAACACCCGTTGTTAAGGAAGGAGAACGACCACCTATCATATGTTTCAAATGTGGAGGGGAGGGGCACATCAGTCCAAACTGCGTGATGCCGTCTAAAGCATGTTATAATTGTGGAAGAGAAGGTCATTTAGCTCGATTTTGTCGTTTACCAAAAATAAGTTCATCCAGGATGGAGGCACCAAAGGTCGTCCCAGAAAAGTCAAAACCAGTAGTGCGAGGGATAGCGTTTGTTGTGACCTCCCAGAAAGCAAGGAACCCAAATGAGGTCATCACGGGTAAGCTTATCATAAACTCTAACGAAGTCTATACTTTATTTGATACCGGTTCTATCCATTCTTTTATTTCTCCTACTTGCGCTCATCGATTAAATTTGACTCTGGAGAAATTAGACTTTGACTTATCTGTTGAAACTCCATTGGGAGAAACCTTCATTACATCCACGGTTTATAAGTCTTGTTTGGTTCAAGTTGGTACCCACACATTACCTGTCGATCTGATTTCATTAAAAATACTTGCATTTGACGTGATTCTAGGGATTGATTGGTTAACTACTCATCATGCAAAAATTGATTGTTTTCGTAAGGTTGTTAGCTTTCATATTCCTAATCGACCTATTATGCGAATTCAAGCAACCAAACCATTAAAATCAATCGCTGTCATCTCAAGACATAAAACTATTCGTTTATTGAAAAATGGATGTCAAACTTTCTTAGCTCATGTCACGGATCTAAACAAAAATACGTCAGTTTTGAATGATATTTCTATTGTTAATAAATTCTCTGACGTATTCACTGAAGAACTTCCTGGCCTACCCCCAGAGCGTGAAATTGAATTTTGTATCAACCTTGAACCCGGTACAAAATCAATTTCCAAAGCCCCATATCGAATGGCTCCTATTGAACTTCAGAAGTTAAAGATCCAACTGCAGGAATTGTTAGACATTGGCTTTATTCGTCCTAGTACTTCTCCTTGGGGTGCTCCTGTTCTATTCGTGAAGAAGAAATATGGAAGTATGCGACTTTGTATTAATTATCGGGAGTTGAATCATATCACCATCAAAAACAAGTTTCCATTACCACGTATTGATGACCTGTTTGGCCAGTTGCAAGGAGCACAATTCTTTTTAAAGATCAATCTTCGTTCTAGATATCATCAGCTGAAGGTTAGAACTGAGGATATTCCAAAGACGGCTTTCAGAACTCGGTACGGACATTATGAATTCCTAGTCATGTCCTTTGGATTGACTAATGCTCCTGCTGCCTTCACGGATATGATGAACCAGGTATTCAAGAAATATTTGGATCACTTTGTGGTCGTCTTTATTGATGACATCCTTATTTATTCCAAAAGTCGTGAAGATCATGAGTAACACTTGACGCTGGTACTCCAAAAGCTTCGTGAATACAAGCTTTATGCCAAGTTAAAGAAATATGAGTTCTGGCTGGAGGAGGTAGCATTCATTGGGCACGTAGTATCAAGTCGTGGAATATATGTTGACCCGGCAAAGATTGAAGCTATTCAAAGCTGGGAGCAACCTAAATCAGTAACCAAAGTACGTAGCTTTTTCGATTTAGCTGGTTATTATCAGAGATTCGTGGAAGGATTTTCTCAAATCGCTACTCCACTAACTCAGCTGACTCCGAAAGATACAAAGTTCGGTTGGAGCGAAGAATGTGATAACAGTTTTCAAGAACTCAAGAGGAGACTCATTTCAGCACATGTTCTAACAATACCATCTGGCTCGGAGGGATTTATCATCTACAGTGATGCTTCGAGCAAAGGGTTGGGATGAGTTCTCATGTAACATGGAAAAGTCATAGCCTATGCATCAAGACAACTCAAGGAATATGAGAGGAATTATCCTACTCATGATCTAGAGTTGGCAGCTGTTGTCTTTGCACTTAAAATTTGGAGGCATTACTTGTATGGGGAGAAGGTGAAGATCTTTACGGATCATAAAAGCCTCAAATATTTTTTCACTCAAAAGAAACTCAACATATGACAACGACGTTGGCTTGAACTGTTGAAAGATTATGATCATATCATCCTGGAAAAGCGAACGTGGTAGCTGACGCATTGAGTAGAAGATCATATGCAAGTACGTGTTCGATATTGTCAACACAAAGGCCCATTTTGTGTGACTTGCAAAGGATAGAGATAGAGTTAAAGACTCCAGGGACCCATGTGATGATGGCGAATATACGAGTAGAACCGACTTTAATTGATAAAGTTAAAGCTGCTCAAGCTACAGACCTGGAGCTGATGCGTATGAGGAAGAAAGTGCAAGAAGGTGCTATGCCGGAAGCAAGAATCGATAAAGAAGGAATACTTCGAGTAAACTCCAAACTTTGTGTTCCTAACGACCCTGATTTAAAATATGAAATAATGATGGAGGCGCACAATACACCGTTTGCAATCCATCCTGGGAGTACCAAAATGTATCATGATCTTCGTCATACATTTTGGTGGAGCAATATGAAGCGAGAGATAGCGTTGTTTATCTCAAGGTGTCTAACTTGTCAACGAGTCAAGGCGGAGCATCAAGTACCAAAAGGTCTATTGCAATCACTTGAAATTCTAAAATGGAAGTGGGAGAACATTACCATAGATTTCGTTACCGGTCTTCCAAAGGTTTCTCAAGGTATTGATGCGATTTGGGTCATTATTGATAGATTGACCAAGTCTGCTCATTTTTTATCGATACGAGAAACTTATACACTTGAACGTCTTGCTCGTATGTATATAAATGAGATTGTAAGACTGTATGGTATGTCAGTATCCATAGTTTTTGACCGAGACCCAAGATTCACTTCACGATTTTGGGTTAGCTTACAAAAAGCTATGGGCACGGACTTACGATTTAGTTCGGCATATCATCCTCAGACGGATGGACAATCAGAGAGGACTATTTAAACTCTGAAAGATTTATTAAGACTCTGTGTCCTTGAGTTCAAGGGAAGTTGGGACAAGTTCTTATCATTGGTGGAGTTTTCCTACAGCAACAGTTATCAAGCAAGTATTGGCATGGCTCCATTTGAAGCGTTGTATGGAAGAAAGTGTCGTTCTCTAGTATGTTGGGATGAGGTGGGTGAAGCAATGTTGTTGGGACCGGAGTTGGTACGTATGACTACAGAAAAGATTCAAACGATCCGACAACGTATAAAAACCTCACAAGATCGACAAAAGAGTTATGCTGATCTTCATCGAAAGGACGTGGAATTTGATATAGGAGATCATGTGTTCTTACGTGTTGCTCCATGGAAAGGAGTTATGAGATTTTGAAAGAGAGGAAAGCTCAATCCTCGATTCATCGGTCCATTTTTAATTCTCGATAGAGTAGGAACTGTGGCTTATAGACTCGCTTTACCGCCAAGTATGTCTCGTGTTCATAACGTTTTTCACATATCCATGTTACGTATATATGTGGAAGACCCAAACTACATTATTGAGTTAGAACCGAACGAAATAGCGGAGGATTGGACGTATGAAGAAGTTCCTGTTCAAATCTTGGACAAGAAGGAACATATTCTACGCTCCAAGGTTATACCTCAAGTCAAAGTTTTGTGGAGAAATCACGATGTTGAGGAAATGACTTGGGAGTTAGAATCTGAAATGAAGTCAAGGTATCCCAACCTCTTCGACATACCAGGTACGTACCCTAATTTCGAGGGCGAAATTTCATAAAAATGGGAGGTTGCAAGACCCCAACTTTTATAAATAAAGATGAATTTTCTATAAATATCATTTTTGAATATTATGGAGTTAATTTGATATAATGTTATAGTTGTGGGTAATATTTATAAATTTTGTAAAGTACGCAAGTTGTTATATAATATTCGATTGGTCGGGGAATATTCGTTTTAACAGGGAATATTCGTACAATGGCACAATTATTGGTGGACCCCACAACGGAATTATTGTCGGATTGAGAAAACGACAAAATTATTTTATTAAAAATAACGGCGGAAGTTTTACCATTGATACTGTTGAACTACTCGATAGTAAAAGTACAGTAATATGTGTGGTTGCATAGTAGCACACGGTATTGATTATTAATGCTTATGTGAGAAGTCACTTAGTTTGATTCAATTATTGTTAGTTAATAATATGAATTATTTAGCGATAATGAAGTTTTGTTTTATTCGTATTATTAACGTAATAAAACAGAAACATCTTTTTATATAAAACAGAATACTTTATTAAAGTTATTCTATAAATAGAATATATTATATTTTATTTAAAAGATTTTTCTTTAAATATGGACCGTCAGATTAAAGTAATCAATCTGGACCGTTCATGGATTAGTTACTATGCATTCCATTTTTCTATAAATAGCAGCTCATTTCTTCATTATTTCTTACGAATTCACTGAACTCTAGAGAGAGAAACTATAGAGAGAGAGAGAAGAAACGTATTCTGCTACTTAACTACTTCCTTATTTCAGTTCTTCTTTAAAACGGTAAGGGGTGTTATTCTTTCTTATTCATGAAGAGAACTGTTGTTATTCCATTTCTTATTATTCTGTTGGAATAACCTGTATACGCGGTCTACCCTATACTTGGAGACATTCTTCTATTATTCTGTTGGAACATCCTGTCTGTGTGTTTTACACCGAACCTGGTTTCGTCTTTATTATTATTCTGTTTGAACATCCTGTCTGTGTGTTTTACACCAGACCTGGTTCCGTCTTTATTATTATTCTGTTGGAACATCCTGTCTATATGTTTTACACCGGACCTGGTTCCGTCTTTATTATTATTCTGTTGGAATATCCTGTCTGTGAGTTTTACGTCGGACCTAGTTCCATTATTTATTATTCTTTGGAATAACCTGTCTGTGCGGTCTATCGCATGCATGGTGATTTCTTTTGTTATTCCATTCTTAATTATACTCAGTTGGCTAAGTTTTGACTTCTATACTCCATGAAATTTGTGGAATATCCTTGATAATTGCGTTTCATCCAGTATTTTTTCATGAAAATAATCTTCTAAGCATTCTTGAATTTTACTCCACAAATCAGTATCATGTTAACAATTTGGACGTTGTTAATTCTCGGATAAATTAATTCTTGAACTTGTTTTCTTGAATTCTTATATCATTGTCATCATCCTCATGTTTATAAAATGTTGAAAGTCATCTGTGGCCTGTAGTGCATAGATGGACTTGGTATGATTATGACCAGGGATTATTCGGTATAATCATGACCGTAATATTACAAATGATGTGGTAAAAGTCAACATTGGCCCATAGTGCGTTGATGGACAGTTGTTGGCAGGATCATGACTGTAAGACCCCGAATTTTATGAAATAAAAGTATTCAATTTTTCTTATAATTACTATTCAGTAAATGGTTAAATTGATAAATGTTAAAGTTAAGGGTGAAATATGAATTTTTTTCAAAATAAGCAAGTGGTTATAAAATAATCATTGTTGTCGGGGAATATTCGTTTGGTCGTAGAATATTCTTTCTGTCGGGGAATATTCGTACGACGGCGCAGCTATTTGTGGGCCCCATAACGAATAACTGTCGGGTGAAGAAAATGACAAATTTGAGTTTTTATAAATAACGGTGTAGTTGTTACCGTTAACACTGTTGGAATACCCGGTGGTTAAAAGACAGTAATACGCGTTATTGCACAGTAGCACACGGTATTGCATAGTATTTTTGAAATTATTGATTCTTACGTAAGAAGACACTACTCAATAATTGTTACAGTAATTACTGTTCAATATTTTATTTTATTGATTCAATAATTGGTACGTTGAAATTTTATATTATTGTTGTTCAATAATTGTCACTGCACAGTATTTTCCATTATCAGATCAATAATTCATATTATTTGAATAATATTATTAGATAACATTATTGGCAATGTCTAGAAAGTTATGTCTAAGGAGAGGTTTGGTCACCTAATTGCGCGCCAGTAAGGAAAAATTCTTATTGGAAAGCCCCATCTTTCTTGGGAACGGCCTGGTTGTCATAAATGTGATTCTGTAATATTATTTGTGAATAATTAATTATTGATTCATATGATAAGGAAATATTTATTTTATGTGGATATAAACGAGGGATATATTTTTGTGGTTAAAAATGAAGGAGTTAATGTTGAGATTTTTATCCGTATTTTTGTCTGAATAGAGGTATTAAAAATCAGGGTTTTTGAGATATTTTGTGGTGGTTATACTTTTTAATCCGACCGTTGGATCGTGGTAATTTTTGGATATGTTATACATATATAAGTTGAGTATATGCCCACAAATTTTGAACCGTTAAAAATGAACGTATGATTTATTATGAATTTTACAAGATGACTGGTTCAGAAATTGTTGAATTTTTGGAGTTTATCATTTTGATGGAAAATTCTAGAATTAGTGGGCCCCACTTGTGGTTGGTGAAAAAATGTGCTGAATTATATTTCAAATGTGGTGGGTGGGAATAGTAGCAGATAAAGCCATCAATTTGCAGGTCAAGCCTACTAAAATTTTCCTATAAATAGAGGGCTAAGTTAGAATTGAAAACCACACTAGAAACAAGTTTTCTCTCTTTCTCTCTCTATATTATGAAGCATATTTTGTGAGTATGTAGATACTTTGAGAGTTGCTATTCAGTGCAAGTTTCCTTCGACTTTGCATACCGATCAGAAGTACTGCTCTTTTGAGGTAAGGGATAGTAAGGGATAGTAAGGGATTTTAAGGGTTGTTATATTTTTTTCAGTTTTATAATTTTTCTGACCTTCAAAAATTCTGGAAAAATTTGAAATGATATTTTGATGAGTTTTCTTGATTGTGTCCAAAAATGGTGATTTTTGGATGTATAGATTAAGAGTTATGAATTTTACGGAAAAAGACTATTTTAAAAGTAACCGCTTATAACTTCTTGTGGTTAACTCCAAAATTGATGAAATTTTTATTGGGAGTACATGTATATGATAGAAGTATACTCTGTAAATTTCAGAATTTTTGGTCAAAAGTATAATTTTTGATAAATGTCTAAATATTCGGCTGTTTTGGCCATATGAAAAATAGTAAATGACTTTTAAAAATTCTGAGAAAAGTATATGTTCACTATGGGACTATATTATGCTAAATCTCAGAAAAGAAATATTTTTGGAACTGATTTGGTATTTTTCATGAAAATAGTCTGGTTATGAGTAACTGAATTAAATATGTTTTGTGAAGTAAGAAAATTAGAAAATAGGATTCTATGACTTTGAGAATCCTATATGAGGTATATGCAGATTTTTGATGAGGGTTTTGATTATTGGTGATAAAATCTTATGAGTTTGGTATTTTAGAATGATTAAATGCATTATTTCGTAAAGTGTAAACAATTTAAATAAATTGTTTATAAGCTTAAGAAATATTATTCTTTCAATATCATTATACCGAAATACTGGTATGGATTTTATTGTGGAATTTCTACCTTTTTGTGTCGGGTTTACTATTTATGAGTTACTATTCACGAGTTACTATTCATGAGTTACTATTCACGAGTTACTATTCACGATAAAAATTGGTTTCTTTTTCTAACCAAATTATAGTTGATTTACGAATATTACTCTTGAGATTAAAACTAGATGTTGATCATATTATTTTTATTATTATATATAATATTTTTATAACCCTAATGATGATATTTCTCTTTGACTTGAGTGTAAAGATGGGTAGATTTTTGGTATGGTCATGACTATGGGTTATCTTTGGCCAGTAGTGCAAAGTTGAATCGTTGATTGGTATGATCATGACCATTGAATTTATAAGTGAATATCTTTAGCTTAAGTGCAAAGATGAATTGATCAACATAGTTATAATTATTGTTTATATAAATTCTGAAATGATTATATATTTCTTTGAGATATTAATATCTTTGGCCTGTAGTGCAAAGATAAAATATTGATGAATATCTTTGGCCTGTAGTGCAAAGATGAATTGTTGATGAATATCTTTGGCCCGTAGTGCAAAGATGACATGTTATTGAATATCTTTGGCCAGTAGTGCAAAGATGAACAGATGTTGAGATAAACATGACCAACTGGTGATACAAATGAATATCTTTGGCCGTAGTGCAAAGATGAAGTTATTAGTATGATTATGAATAGGAAATGTAATTTGGTGTAACCATGATCTTTGATGTTTCAGGTAAAGATAGGTGATAAAAATTATCTTCGTCCTGGATGAGAAGAGGAATTTAAAACTACAGTTATGATTATGAGTTATTCATATGATTGTGGACCAGAATTGTTGATTGATGTTACAGGGATAGAACATTGTTGATAGATTTTTAACATGGAGAAGATAATGGACTTTATAGTCTATTTGACTCTTCTAATGGATTACTCGTTCCGCTGCAACTATGGTTGAAATTTTTATCATTTACCATATGTTCTAAATCTCTGATTTATTATTGATGAAGGCTATTGATAATTTAATTATCTTTAGTCATGATATTCTTTACTGAGCTAGTTGTGCTCACCCTTTTGCTTCACAATTCCTTTCAGGTAATAAGAGTGTAGCTGGGTCGAGCGAGGGTAATGGGGAAATAGAACGGTGGTCTCTAGCTGTGGATGTTCTCCCGAAGCAGTATAGAAAAGTTCATTTAGTAGTTTTATTTGGTGAATCCAATAGGGTAAGGTGTACCTAACGTTGAAAGGGTGGTTTGCCACTATCATACAAGATGTCTAACGACATATAATCTCGTGTCATCATAAGATAGGGATGTGCTCATCCACTTGCTGAGTATATATACGAGCACTACCTATATAATCTTGGTGTTTGTTTGAAGTATAATTCTCAATTAGAGACAGTAGAGATAATGATATGTCAAGAGAAGACTCACCATTGGGAAGAATATGATAGTAATCTTCTCGTTTTTCTTTGGGGTCTATTAGGTCAACCAAGGATAATTCTGTGGCCATATGATATCTATCATAACCTAGACGCATGGCCTCCCATGTACGAAGGTTTTCTTGAGCACTTCCCAAAGATTCTAATTTCTAAAATAATTTTTGACTATACCTTTATGTAAGGTGTCATTGTGAGGTGATGTCCACGGTTGGAACATGAGTCACATTTGGTATATATTTGTATCCAAACTCACAGCGTATGTGTTGTTGTATTTTGCACGACAATTGTTGTAATAAAGTTGTAGTTATTTTCTGTACCATGTATTTGGCGACTCAGAATAGGTTGGATGGAATGGACCTATTTTGGGGTCGTTACAATGACCATTAATGAATACACGAATATCCTTGGCCGTAGTGCAGGGGTGATTCGATGATGTGGATTATTTTATTAAGCTGAGTCCCAGCGATAACAGTGTTGAAAAACCTTTTAAATCATAGAAGATAGTAGATTTTATTTTCTACTTGACTCTTTTAATGGATTGCTTGTTCCGCTGCAGTTAAACTTGATGTTCGTTATATTTTATCAGTTTAACACTGTTAAAGGCTAATGATAATTTATTTTGCGTTATCTTAGTCATAATATTTCTTACTGGGCTAGTTGAGCTCACCCTTTCTTTCACTGTTCTCTTCAGGAAATGAGAATATAGCTGGGACGAGTCGGGAAACGGAGTGATGGACCAGATGATAGTATTTGTAGTCCTCACTATTCTGTTAAATAGTGTGACAATAATTGTAATGAGGACTCCTTTTGAGTTTGTATAGTCTCTAGTAGACAATAATTGTATTCAAACTCACAGTTATGTTTTATCGTATTGTACACGACAGTTGTATTAGTAAGTTGTATTTGTATTCTGTATCATGCATCTGACGACCCAAGATGGGTGATGTATACCTAATTTTGGAGGAGTCACAAAAGGCCGTTGACCGGCCATGACTGGGCAAATTTGGGCAGCCCAAAAACTGCCCAGAACGTTCTGACAGCATGTTCGTGCGTCTTGATCTTGCTTGTTTTTAAGTTTTAGACCATGTTATTATTTTAATGTTGTTATCTGATGTGTAGGCTACATGACCATGCCTTCTAGAATCTTTAGATCCTTCCTACAATCAAAGTTATCAGTGGTCATGACCATGCCTTCTAGAATCTTTAGATCCTTCCTACAATCAAAGTTATCAGTGGTCAAAGTGGTGTGGACAAAACTGCCAGATGAAGTTTCTGGGTAACCCAGAAATCTTCATAAGCAGTTTCTACACGAATATTGAACTACAGAATAAAGTTTTTAGACTCGTTAATTACCCGATAAAGCCGTCGGTACACCGAAATATTTCAGAAATTGATCTGGACTTAGATAATTGGACTAGATACGTGTTTGTTTATGATCCAACGACTGCTCAAAATATGTGATAATATGATTAGGTTACGTGCTGACTGCATATAACAGTATTATATGTTATAGTATGTTATTCTAATCGAACAAATGATCTTATTAATGATAGGTTTCGGTATAAAAGATAAAACGAAGTTGCATTTTAGTAAGCAGCAACTCAGGCAAGTATCCTAACTTTGCATTTACTATATGCAATGGACATGAGTAAGAAGATTTTAGAATTATATTATTATTATGCCAGATTATTAACTCTATTATTATCGATTTTGTATTCAATCTTTTGTATTCATACAAGTTCTTAA
Organism: Panax notoginseng; assembly: GCA_016801055.1. Classification (NCBI taxonomy): domain Eukaryota; kingdom Viridiplantae; phylum Streptophyta; class Magnoliopsida; order Apiales; family Araliaceae; genus Panax; species Panax notoginseng. The sequence goes on along the minus strand of CM029015.1, from coordinate 122,869,489 downwards.
ATTATCCGATCATTGTTTATCAATACAATACTATTGTACAATTTAGATATTTATTCTGTTCGTAAATTTCTAAATATGGTTACACAAGTGTCCTCACTTGGATAATTATTATATTTAATCACATGTTTGATACATACTAGTTAGTTTTCAGTATGTATATGTTGACTTAAAAGCCGTCTAGGCTATTTGATTCGGCTAGACACAAACTTAAAAATATTGTTGAACAAGATAGAATTTTATTGTATCCAACCAAATTTTTTTGGTTCGGATTTCCGACTAAGTATGAGCATTATGTACATGGGAAACTTTTGTTCACCAAAGGAGGATAAGATGAACGATAATCTCGTTCTTGCATGTAGTATTGATCAATACAGGGCATAACAGGCTGATCACCCCCCGTGCCTGTAAGTTATGACGGTTTGCAGATGTAGTTCTGTTTAACCTTATCAAAAATTAAAAATAATGTTCATAGTCTGTCGACTGATCTCTAGTTATAGTCAATACGTAGCTTCAAAAATTTGATATAGAATTGATATGTTATTATTATTAGTTCAACTTACTTCACAACTGTTGATTCGTTGTAGAAGTGTCATTCAAAGAAAATATTTAATCATTTCAGCTAATATTTATTGTTGATATTACTTGCTGGGAAATTAAATGTTCATTCTTGCTTAATTTAAATGTTTTCAGCCAATCGTGATCAACCTGAGGGTTCATACATAAACAAAGGAAAAGAAAAGTAAACAGAATAAGATTTATGATATTTTCTGCAATAGTTAGACTTTATTAAGACAATGATATCTATTTATTATCATGTAAGGAATGTTTAAAGGTCGCGTACCTGGGATTTAGACTCTGATATGTAAATTAAGTTTAAAATTTATATTATTGTTATTATTATTAGTATTATCCCGCTCATAAAAATGGTATCGTGAAGCACCAAGTTCGAGTTTCAAGTACCTGAATTTGGGGGCGTCACAGTATAGCATAGTCTGGCTGTCCCTGTTTGACTGGGAACTTGAATAGGGTGCTTGATGCCCTGATGATCTTTGCCCAAACCTTGTCCAGGTTGATAACTGATGAGTAGGTTTTTAACCTAAAATTTATCTTCATTTAGCTTGTTATATTGTTAGTTTTATAAATATTTCATGTTGCTTTTGATGGGTTTTTGTTTTTGTTTTAGGATATGAAGTGAGCACATCAAGATGCTAGCATTGGAAGAAAATTCGAGTAAAATTTATACATTCTGTAGGACCGGCGCGGGGCGCACCATGCTAATGAACAAACCGACACGGGGCGCGCTGTGGTGTGAGCAGCTACTGATCAAGCAGCACGGGCCGCGCTGTCTTAGGGTTAAACCCGGCGCATGGAGCGCCGGTACGGGTCAGGAGCTGGTTGATTTTTAATTGCTAGAAGCTAAGTGGTGCTGGAAGATACAACTTCTTTATGTAATATGCTTATATTAGGAGTTGACAAGGAGGTTATTTCATGTAGTTGGGATTCTATGACTAAAGATTTGTTGGGTTTGATTAGGAGTTGGATTTCCATTAGAATTCCTATGTGATGAGTTGGAGATGGATTAGAATTGGTGGTGTTGGAGCTGAAGTGAATTAATTTATGCTAAGTGTTAGATATTGAGAATACACACTTACAGAGCGATAATTGAAAAGCAAGAACTTGGAGGAACGAATAAGAGAAGTGATTTCACGAAGATTGCAGATTTGAAGGGTGAGAAGGGTGGTGTATTACTATTCTCCTTTAATTTCAATTTGTCTAATCAGGACAATGATTTCTTTTATTTATTCAGTATTTAATTCATTAGTTATGAACTAAATTCTTTATTAGGCTTATAATAAATCTTTGAGTGGAACAATGGTTATGTAACTTTGAATTTTAGTTTAATAAGCTATTTCTCAGTTTATCTATATTGATTTATGCTTGAATTTTTGAATTGCTTGATCACCAATTTTATGTGGACTTGTATGAACTCGAGAGATGAAATACGAGCCTAGACTTAATCAATTTAGCATGTGTTCTTGAATTCTGTGAATGAATGGAATCTTGATGAATGCTAGGGTAGAGATATGCTTGACATTGCATGTAATCAGATAAAGAACTTGAACTTAAACCTTCTTTAATTGTAATTCACACAGAGGTATAGTGAGTTAGTTGATTAAGGTGTTTAGCTTGATTTTATCTAATTTGTGGATTTGAGTTAATACGATATTAGTACATCGAGAGGTAGCTAGTTCTACATATGTGTTCTTGATTAATAAACTGGGGTAGTGAATTAAACTGGAATAAGGTGTAATAATCAGAGTGATGCTTAGAGTGAAATTGTAAGCCTAATTCTCCAATATTTGTTTGAAAATTCAGTTTTTAGGGTTTGTTGATTGTTTGGTAATTTTAATATTTTTAATACTTTTAGTTACAAACTTGAAATTGGTTAGTTTAATAAAATTTGGATTAATAGAAAATTGGTAATTGTGAGAATTATTTTCTTGTTAGTCACTGTGGGAATGATACTTAACTTATCACTTTATTACTTGTTGACTACGTATGCATGCGTGTTGTGCGTAATTAGATTTCACCCAACAAGTTTTTGGCGCCATTGCCTGGGATTTAGTATAAATTTTAATATTTTGCGATATCAGTTTAATTAATCCAGTTTTACTTAAACATTTTTATTTTTGTTTTATTCATCTTATTTCAGGTTTTTGAAGTTGGTTTATATAAACTCGATCCAAAAATCCAGACTTGCTTCCTTTTAAGGATGACATTGAGAGACGTTTTCAAAGGCTAAGTAAGTGGATCAAGGAGACAATGGAAGACTTCGAAAGCTCTGAAAAAGAAGAAGCAATGGCTGCCGAAGACTAGAAAACGTTGAGGGACTTTGCTACACCTAAGGTGACTGAGCTAAAGTTGAGTATCACCAGGCCTGCTATAGCTACGAACGCATTTGAGATTAAACCTCGGACTATTCAGATGATCTAAAACTCAGTTCAGCTTAGGGAACTTGCAAATGATGATCCAAATGAACATTTGATCAGTTTTTTGGAGATATGCGACACTTTCAAATACAATGGGGTGTCGGATGACGCAATCAGACTTTGCTTGTTCCCATTTACTCTGCGGGACAAGGCGAAAAGTTGGTTACACTCTCTACCATCGGGTTCAATAACTACATGGGATGACCTGGCTTAAAAATTTCTAGCAAAATTTTTTCCGCTAGCGAAGACTGCAAAGATGAGAAACGAGATTACTATGTTTGAACAGGAACATGAGGAATCATTGTACGAGGCATGTGAGAGATACAAAGAGTTGGTCAGAAAATGCCCACATCACGGATTGCTTTAGTGGTTGCAGATGAACACATTTTATAATGGATTACATTGGAATCTCAGGACCAGTATTGATGCAGCTTTAGGTGGAGCTTTTATGGCAAAGAATTATGAGGAGGCATATGAATTGATAGAGACAATGGCAGCTAACAATTATCAGTGGCCCATAACAAGAATGACACAACCTACAGTAGCTGGAGTGTTAGAGATAGATGGAGTGACGGCAATAGCAGCGCAGATTTCAGCGCTCTCTAAGAAGTTTGATGATTTATCAGGGGTACAGATACAACAAGTTGCAGTTATTTATGAATTGTGCGCGGGTGAACATCCTACAGATCAATGTGCAATCAACTCAGCATCAGTGCAATTTGTGGATAGCTACAACAGAATTCTATAGAATACGTACCAGAATACATATAATCCGGGGAATAGGAATCATCCTAATTTTCCGTGGAGTAATAATCAGCATCAGCAAGCTCCACAACCATCTTATCCCCCAGGATTTTAGAATCAACAACAACAACCAGCTCAACATCAAGAGAGGAAATTAGATTTAGAGGAGTTGTTATCAAAGTATATAACAAGCAACGAGGCAGCCATGAAAAAGTAAGCAATCGCCACGAAATCGCAAGAAATAGCCATCAAGAATTTAGAAAATTAGATGGGACAGATAGATTTTGCATTGAATAATATACCTTAAGGAACATTACCAAGTGATACAGAGAAAAATCCAAAAGGTAATCACGAGCAATGTCAGGCAATTATGTTGAGAAGTGGAAAACAGCTTGAGGGTCAGAAAATAGAAAATTTAGCTGCAAAAGAAGATGATAAAGAAAGTGAAAATAATGTGGGTGAGGACAGATAAGAGGAAGAAAAGCAAGTGGAAAAGAGAAAGACAATTAATGAACCGGTTGTTTATCCTCCCCCACCTTTTCAGTAAAGAGTTCAAAAATAGAAATTGAATAAGCAATTCACTAAATTTTTAGAAGTTTTTAAGAAACTTCATATTAATATTTCGTTCGTTGAAGCCATTGAGCAGATGCCAAGTTATGCTAAATTCATGAAAGGGATTTTGTCCAGGAAAAAGAAATTGGAAGATTTTGAAACGGTTGCATTAACCGAGGAGTGTAGTACAGTTTTACAGCAAAAGTTGCCACCAAAGTTAAAAGATCCGGGGAGTTTTACTATTCCGTGCACAATTGGGAACATGGCGTTCAACAAGTGTTTATATGATTTGGGGGCAAGTGTGAACCTTATGCCATTATCAGTTTATACAGAATTGGGTTTGCCAGCTCCAAAGACTACGAACATTTCATTGTAGTTGGTAGATAGGTCAGTTACGTACCCAAGAGGCATTGTGGAGGATATATTGGTCAAGGTAGATAAATTTATATTCTCCGCTGACTTCATAATTCTTGATTTTGAGGAAGATAAAAACATCCCAATCATCCTAGGGAGACCGTTCTTGGCTACGGGAAGGACTCTCATTGATGTGCCAAAAGGTGAACTAACTATGAGGGTCCAAGATCAGGAAGTAAAGTTTAATGTTTTCAAAGCCATGAAATTCCCCACAGATGAAGAGGAGTGTTTCAGGATGGATGCCATTGATCAGATAATCAGCGAAGAAATGGTTAAAAGTTTGGCTAATGATCCATGGGAAATAACATTATTGGGAGATTAAGATTTAGATGATCCGAAATTTGTGGATTACTTGAAAATGCTGGATTCCTTGCCACGAGTTAGAAGATTCAAAGCACCCTTTGAACCATTGCACACGGAGGAAAGAGCCACAATAAGGATGAAACCTTCATTGGAGGAGCCACTTACTCTTGAACTTAAGCTTCTCCCTAAACACCTTAGGTATGCATATTTAGGCAATTCTAATTCTTTACCTGTTATTATTTCTGCTGCACTTAACGAATTAAAGGAAAATAAGTTGTTGAGAGTTCTTAGAGAACACAATTCGGCTATAGGATGGACAATTACAGATATCAAGGGAATCAGTCCATCCTTTTGCATGCACAAAATTCTGATGGAAGAAGATGCAAAGCCGATAGTGGAGCAATAGAGACGACTTAACCCAATCATGAATGAAGTAGTGAAGAAAGAAATCCTGAAATGGTTGGATGCGGGAATTATCTACCCAATTTTAGACAGTAAGTGGGTCAGTCTGGTTCAATGTGTGCCGAAAAAGGGAGGAATGACCGTAGTACAAAATGATGACAATGAGCTAATTTTGACGAGTATAGTGACTGGATGGAGGGTTTGCATGGACTACAGGAAGTTAAATAAGGTGACCCGCAAAGACCACTTTTCTCTGCCTTTTATCGATCAGATGTTGGACAGATTAGCGGGACATGAGTACTACTGCTTATTGGGTGGGTATTCGGGATATAATCAGATAGTCATTGCTCCTGAAGATCAAGAGAAGACTACTTTCACGTGCCCATACGGCACATTCGCATTTAGGAGAATGTCCTTCGGCTTGTGTAATGCACTCGCTACCTTCCAACGGTGTATGATGGTCATCTTCTCGGACATGGTGGAGAAAAATGTGGAAGTCTTCATGGATGACTTTTCTGTCTATGGGGATGATTTTGATGCTTATCTAGAGAATTTGGTGATGGTTTTATAGAGATGTACATAAACAAATTTGGTACTTAACTGGGAAAAGTGCTATTTCATGGTTGAAGAAGGAATAATTTTGGGGCACAAGGTCTCGGCTAAAGGATTAGAGGTTGATAAAGCAAAGCTGGAAATAATTGAAAAGCTTCCACCACCGACTTCAGTTAAGGGAATCCACAGTTTTCTGGGACATGCCGGGTTCTACAGGAGATTTATAAAAGACTTCTCTAAAATTGCAAAATCATTGTGCAGTCTTTTAGAGAAGGATTCAGTTTTTAAGTTTGATGAGGATTGTAAGTTGGCATTCTAGCTATTGAAGAAGAAATTAACTACAGCTCCAGTCATCGTCGCATCAAATTGGAATATGCCTTCTGAGTTAATGTGTGATGCAAGCGACTATGCGGTTGGGGCTGTCTTGGGTCAATGTCGAGAGAAGGTATTCCATGCCATATACTATGCAAGTAAGACACTTACGGAGACCCAAATGAATTACACAACTACGAAAAAGGAATTACTTGCAGTAGTATATACATTAGGTAAATTTTGGGCATATTTGATCGGGACAAAGGTAGTAGTTTATACAGATCACTCGATCATTCGGTACTTAATTTCGAAGAAAGATGCTAAGCCACGACTTATCAGGTGGATACTCCTTCTACAGGAATTTGATTTAGAAATAAAAGATCGAAAGGGGACGGAGAATCAAGTTGCAGATCACTTATCGAGGCTGGAGAATTTGGGTAAAAATGAAGAGGACAAGTGTGTAATCAATGAAATATCTCTAGATAAGCAGTTGTTTGGAGTCAATGCAAAATTTTCGTGGTACACGGATTTTGTTAACTATCAAGTGAGCAACATCCTTCCCCCTGATCTGACACGATAGCAGAAAAAGAAATTCCTACATGATGTCAAGTGGTACATGTGGGATGAGCCATACCTATTTAAATAGTGCGCTGACAAGACGATTAGAAGGTGTGTGCCCTACAGTGAGGTGAAGAACATATTGCACGAATGTCATTCGTCTGCATATGGGGGACATTATGGAAGTGAGAGAACAACAACGAAAGTTCTTCAAGCAGGGTTCTATTGGCCTACAATATTTAAGGATGCCCACCAATTCGTAAAAAGTTGTGATAGATATCAAAGGGTGGGTAATATATCGAAAAGGAATGAGATGCCACTACAAACTATATTAGAAGTTGAACTTTTTGATGTATGGGGAATAGATTTTATGGGGCCATTTCCTTCATCGTTCAATAATCAGTACATCTTGAACACGGTTGATTATGTGTCGAAATGGGTTGAAGCTGTAGCACTACCCACAAATGATGCCAAGATGGTTCTCAAATTCTTACACAAGAATATTTTTACAAGATTTGGCATGCCATGAGCTATTATAAGTGATGAGGGTAGTCATTTCTATAATAGATCCTTTACAGCCCTCACGGCAAAATATGAGGTCAATCATAAGGTTGCTACGACATATCATCCCCAAATAAGTGGGCAAGCTGAAGTTTCCAACAGGGAGGTGAAGAAAATATTAGAGAAGGTCGTGAACTAGAACAAAAAGGACTGGTCTCTCAAATTGGATGATGCATTATGGGCTTACATGACAGCTTACAAGACGCCAATTGGGATGTCACCATATCAGTTGGTTTATGGGAAAGCATGTCACTTACCAGTGGAGTTAAAGCATAAAGCATATTGGGAAATTTAGAAGCTCAATTTTGATCAAGTAGCAGCAGGTGAAAAGAGGCTACTTCAATTAAACGAACTAGACGAATTCAGACTACAAGCCTACGAGAACTCGAAGTTGTACAAAGAAAAAGTCAAGAAATGGCACGACCAGAAAATCATGCAGAGAACGTTCGAACCGGGGCAATCAGTACTATTGTTCAACTCCAGATTGTGGTTGTTCCCATGAAAGCTAAAATTAAGGTGGTCGGGTCCATTTACTATAAAAAAAAGGTCTTCTCACATTGTGCCGTTGAACTATATAGTAGAAATTCAGTAGAGACGTTCAAGGTGAATGGTCAATAGTTGAAGCATTATTGGGGTGGCGAATCAAATTGGGATGTCATCGTAATTATACTTGCCGATGCACCGTGACACAAGAGGCACCATCGGTCTTACGATGTTAGAACTAGCGCTACTTGGGAGGCAACCCAAGCTCTAATCCTTTTCTATTTTATTATTTACGTACATTTTTTAGCTTATAGTATAGGTTAGATAATTCTTTTTCTTAGAATAATGACTTCATGTTGATATGTTTGTAGGGAATGATGGAAAAATAAAGTTTCCAAGACACTGCATAAACGGCGCGGGTCGCACCACATAAAGCATAGATCCAGCGCGAGGCGTGCTAATTTGTCGAGTACATTCTAATCCTCCAGCACGGGGCACGCCACATTAGCACACAAACGGCGCAGGGCACACTACTACATCAGTAGGCACTAATTACCTAGCGCGGAGCGCACCGCCTAAAGCATACACATGGCGCGGGGTGAGCTACCATAGCAGTACACACTGCCTCTACAGCGCGAAGAGCGCCATCTCAGGCCTACACACGGCGCGGGCCGCGCCACTCAGAAACTCCAGACAGTAAATGTGATCCTTACGCATCATACTCGGCCATAACTACCACATAACCCACATAACTCCTTTTTACACCCAAACTTCCCACTTCTCTTCCAACAAAAACTCTCCCACTACCCCATAACTCCTACAACTCCCACAACTCCTTCCCCTTCCCAACTCCTTCTCCCATTAACACACAAACTCTACAACTTCTCTTACACGTTAATTTTCATCTCCTATATGAACCCAACCCATGAAAGTAGCCAAATTCATAAAAGATAAAAGCAATACACTCGAACATTGAATCTAATTCCTCTCCTACACAAATTCATACAAATTGGGGCATCTTTACAAAAGGGGAAACACAAAATTTTCTTGAAGGTAAACCCAATTTGTTACTTTCTCGTTCTTCTTCTCTTTTGATTGGTAAAATTGGTTGCCAAAGGATTGTGTTGGCTTAGTTCATATTTTGGGTTATAAAGAAAATTCAAAGAAGCCGAGTTTGGGGGAATTAGCCTTTACGCCCACCAACTATTTGACAAAATTCCTGAACCAAAACTTTTGCCTACAATTCACCAAAACCACTATGTCTTCACATAAGAGACAACATCCTTCCACTTCTACTGCTCGGGCTCAGTTTGATCACATAAAATTTATTAGTGAAGGGGTCAAGGGAAGGTTCAAATCATCCATAAACAAGAAGAATTTGGTGCTAGAACGAGGATTGAAGTCAGATGCTAACTTGGACGGTGATATGGCGTTGATGATTGTGGAACGTAATTGGTTCCAATTAGTAGAGCAACCACTTCCAGCGGTGATCAATATAGTGAAAGAGTTTTATGCCAACGCAATGGAGCATGTCAATCACGTAGTCATGGTTCGGGGTAAACCTGTGGCTTTTTATGTAGATGCCATCAACGAGTATTTTGGGTTGGAGACACCAAATACTGAACGATATGAAGATGGTTTGCCAGATCTGGATGAGTTAATTATAAGATTGTGCAAACCGAGAACTCAATGGGTGACTCAAACTGGAACGGATGAAAAGATAAGTTTTTCTCACTCCGCACTTAGTTGGTATGGCAAAGCATGGTATGCATTCCTTTGTGCCCGTTTAATGACCCCCACACGCCACCAAAATGATGTAACTAAGGAAAGGGCACGACTATTATATGGGATTATTCACCACCATTACCGTGTGAATAATTTCATTGTGTTCTATAATGTGGATGTGGGTGGATGTATTTAGGATTCCATTGATTGGCTGCTATGGGGGAGTACTACGGGGGGTCCTCTACATGGTTTCCTAATTACTGATTTATGCCGAAAAGCTGGGGTGCAGTGGCATCCTTCTGAACCTATTCAACAACCAATGGCTATAATTGACCATGCTATAATTAAAAAGTTCAAGGCATGGGAGGGGGCAAGATTTCATCCAAAAGGAGAAGGTTATATTATGATTCGCCAACCCTCACCACCAGTTGCAGCTGTACTAATGAATGAGCAACAACCGCGTGGTTAAAGGAATCAATTTCTGTGGTTGGCTCAATGTCAATATTTAATGCATCAGTACAACGCAAATGCTTTCAACACGCTTGCTGATGTGTTCTCTCGTTGCAATCCCAATGCCAATTCGGTGGTCATTCTTGTTCCTCCTATCCTTCCAGCATACCCTCCTCCGAATGAGGACGAGCAGTGACTCGTCTTTCAGGGAAGTCCTCATGTTTTTAATTGTTATATGTTGTTGTAATGGGCACATTACTTGATTTAAGTTTTGGGGGTTATGTTTCTGCCTGTTGAGTTGTGAAAATTTAAAATTCATGTTAGTTAGTTTGTTTAGTTTTTATATTTGTTTGTTTTTCATGTCTTTTAGTCTAATACATTAGTTTAATATATATATATATATATATATATATATATATATATATATATATATATAATTTACATGTAGTTTAATTTGCATGAATCTAGTTATTAGATAGTAAAAATTTATTCTTGGCCAATGATGAGATTAGAATTATGTAGACAATTACAATGCCGCATATTAGAACTTTAATGTAATTTTTGTTATGAATTGGATCTTTTGCTTATTTGAAACTGGTATAATAAGGTTAGCACGTTAATAACACTTATGTGGACTGGTTTGTTCAAAATGATACATAAGGAATTTCTAAAAGATATTGCTAGTTTAAAGAAAAGAATGACAAGGATAGGCAGTGAAGACGACAATTAGGCAGGAACCTAAGTTTGGGGGGAAAAGTGGGGTATATAAGCTTTAAAAAATAAAAAAAAGAGAAAAGAGAATGTTCTATTTGAGTATTGTGGTGGGTTGAGAAGAAATGTGAAACATACTCCCCATAAACACAGACGTGAGATGGAGCGTAAAACGCACTCACTGCGAAAAAAAATAAAAAATAAGAGCAAAGAGCCCCCGTGAATGAAAAAGAAAGCATGAGTACCCTATTCGGACCCCTAATATTGGTGAATGTTTGATTTTAGTTGAATTTCGTCTGTTTTTAAAAATTGAGTTTACACTGTATGATGCCTTCAAAGAGACTACTTATGTATTAAATTTGCATTCACATCAGTTAGCATGAATGTTGAGCACACACACACTATACCAGTAATAACGGTTTAAGATTTGAGGATTGATAAGGAATTGATATGAAGTATTGTTGAGTTTGTTTAATTTCCTTGAGGCTGTATAAGTAACTATATTCTGTTTTAATACTGGATTTGTAGTTTAGCTTAGTAAGTTGCATTGCATATCGTTTTGCTTGAGGACAAGTAATGTTTCAAGTTTGGGGAAATTTGATGAGTAGGTTTTTAACATATGATTTATCTTCATTTAGCATGTTATATTGTTAGTTTTTTAAATATTTCATGTTGCCTTTGATGGGTTATTATTTTTGATTTAGGATATGAAGTGAGCACATCAAGATGCTAGCATTGGAAGAAAATTCAAGCAAAATTTATACATTCTGTAGGACCGATGCGGGGCGCGCCATGCTGATGAATAAACCAGCGCGGGGCGCACTGTGGCGTGAGTAGCTACTGATCAAACGGCGCAGGCCGCGCTGTCTTAGAGTTAAACCCGGCACGGGGTGCGCCGGTACGTGTCAGGAGCTGGTTGACTTTTAATTGCTGGAAGCTAAGTGGTCCTAAGAGATACAACTTCTTTATGTAATATGCTTATATTAGGAGTTGACAAGGATGTTATTTCATATAGTTGGGATTCTATGACTAAAGATTTGTTGGGTTTTGATTAGGAGTTGGATTTCTATTAGATTTCCTATGTGATGAGTTGGAGATGGATTAGAATTCGTGGTGTTAGAGCTAAAGTGAATTAGTTTATGCTAAGTGTTGGATATTGAGAATACACACTTGCAGATCAATAATTGAAAAGCAAGAGCTTGGAGGAACGAAGAAGAGAAGTGATTTCACGAAGATTGTAGATTTGAAGGGCGAGAAGAGTGGCGTATTACAATTCTCCTTTAATTTTAATTTGTGTAATCAGGATGATGATTTCTTTTATTTATTCAGTATTTAATTCATTAGTTATGAACTAAATTCTTTATTAGGCTTATAACGGATCTTTGAGTGGAACAATGGTTATGGAACTTTTATTTTCAATTTAATAAGCTATTTCTCAATTTATCTATATTGATTTATGCTTGAATTTATGAATTGCTTAATCACCAATTTTATGTGGACTTATATGAACTCGAGAGATGAATTACGAGTCTAGACTTAGTTAATTTAGAACGTGTTCTTGAATTCTGTGAATGAATGGAATCTTAATGAATGTTAGGGTAGAGATATGCTTGACATCGCATGTAATCAGATAAAGAACTTTAACTTAAACCTTCTTTAATTATAATTCACATAGAGATATAGTGAGTTAGTTGATTAAGGTGTTTAACTTGATTCTATCTAATTTGTGGATTTGAGTTAATACGGTATTAGTACATCCAGCGGTGGCTAGTTCTACATATGTGTTCTTGATTAATAAACTGGGATAGTTAATTAAACTGGAATAAGGTGTAATAATCAGAGTGATGCTTAGAGTGAAGTTGTAAGCCTAATTCTCCAATATTTGTTTGAAAATTCAGTTTTTAGGGTTTGTTGATTGTTTTGTAATTTTAATATTTTTAATACTTTTAGTTACAAACTTGAAATTGGTTAGTTTAATAAAATTTTGATTAATAGGAAATTGGTAATTGTGAGAATTAATTTCTTGCTAGTCTCTGTGGGAACAATACTTAACTTATCACTTTATTACTTGTTGACCACATATACTTGCGTGTTGTGCGTAATTAAATTTTACCCAACAATAACCCAATGTCATCATTTCTTGAGTGGCCGACATTACTTCGGTAAAAACTTGGGGTATGATAGGTGGCGACCCAACAGGATGGTAGTGAGTGTTGCTCACCTCCAGGGCATGAAAACTGACCGGCTCAACTTTTGAATTGAAGCTGATGAGTGGTATGTCACCTTGTTCAGGACATTCCGGCTCAGCATCGACAGTGACTATGCTATTGTTAATAATGTATTTAAGTTGCCGATGAAGGGTGGAGGGGACAGCCCCGGCCATATGAATCCACGGTCTTCCCAAGATCAGGTTGTATCCTGTATCTACTTTGAGCACATGAAAAGATATACAGAATGCATGTGGACCAATCTCCACTGGCAGTTCAATCTCTCTGACAGTGTTTCGTCGGGATCCTTCGAAAGCTTTAATGATTGTATGACTTCTTCAAATTCTGTTGAGATTAATATTCATCTTCACCAAAGTGGCATAAGGGCAGATATTCAAGGATGATCCTCCATCTATCAAAACTCCTCCCACCATGTATTCGGAGGACAAACCTACTATGTGGAATGGCTTGCAATGACCGGTCCCTTCGGGAGGTATATCATCGTCAATGAAAGATATCACATTGTTATTAAAAATGTGATCCACCAGATGCTGGAATTTCTCAACATCTATTGACTTAGGCAGTTGGGCTTCTTCCAAAACCCTAAGCAAGACCTTACTGTGATCTTCGGACGAGAAAACCAAGTCCAGTATGGAAATTTGATGTGGAGCTTCTCTTAAGCTTAAAACCACCTCGACTTCATTATGGTCCATAGTACGGAGAAATGCTTCCACTTTTTTCATGGGAATCTTCCACTTTGACTTGATGGTAGACTTCATCACCCATTGGAGAAGATACAGTAGATTATCCCTCGACACTACAGCAGTTATATGAGATGTGGATCCTTCAGCCCTTCTATAATTCCATGGAACTTTCTCTAGGCTGACAATAGGATATTGTGGTCTAAATCGCAAGATAATTGGCTCTAGCGCAACCACTTTCAAAGGATTGTCAACTCCTTTGAGTTTAATTGATTGGATTGTATGAATGCTACGACCTCCTTCCACTTTGTAGGAAATGCATCCCCACTTTCTAGTACTATAGCATCATTGTCTGCCATTTGCAGGACACCGCTGTCAATTAAATTCTGAATAAGGTGGCGGAGTGCCCAACATTCTTCTGTGTTGTGACCGCGAAAGTGGGAGTGATACTGGCACCCTCCATTGAAATCAAACTTTCTTGACCGCGGGCTGATTGGAGGTAGCAGAGCTGTGATTCTTCCTTCATTTATCAGCATCCACAGTATTTCTTCCATTGGTTGGCCTAGGTACATGAATTTCCTTTTGTTGGTAAAATCCCGATGGGCTTTAGAATTTGTTCTTTTTATAATTTTATCCTCCAGTGTTTCATTTTCTGGAGTACGCGGTGGAGTGTTTGTAAAAAGAGGAAGGAGACTGGCATGCTCCTGACTAAATAATTGGCGTATGACTTGGTGCTGATGGACCACCAGTTCTGCCAATTAGTTAACTTGCTCAAAGAGAGTCTTCATTTTTCGTTCCATCGTAAACTAGAACTGAGCAAAAACCCATTTGTTAGCACCATCCTTGTTGGTCTAGGATGATCCACCACCATGATTATTGGAACTCTATCCACTACTCCAATTAATCATATTAACCTCTTCTTCTTTGTCTTAAGGAAGAGGGTTGTCTTGCACATGGGGTTGGTCGGGTTTAGCTACCACGATCTCACCATTATCAATTAAATCCTGGATCTTGTGTTTCAAGGCTCAACAATCTTGAGTATCATGTCTTGGAGCTCCAGCATGATAAGAACATTTCTGACTAGCATTGAAACCCTTCCCATTCGGGTTGGCTGGTGGAAGAAGATGAGTAATTTTCTTTTGAGTGGTCACAAGATTAAGAATGTTCTCGAGTGAGTCTCCTAAGGGTGTGAACACTCGAGTGCGTCTGACTTCTCCACCCTTTGGCAATGAAGGGTTCGAAGGCTGTGCTTGAAAGGGAAAGTAATTTCTCCTTTGGATAGGCATATTTTGACTGCCTTTTTGACCTTGTAGTATCAAGGAAACATCATCCTCTTTCTTTTTATGGACCCTCCGGGGGTTATTTCCATAATTTTCGGACTGGATGTGCTTAGCAATAGCTTTAAGGGCAGCTAGGTCTTGAATTTTTCCTGACTTCAATCCCATCTCAGCCATCTCTCAATGTTTAATCATTTTAGAGAATGGTTTGCCAATACCAGCTAACACCCTCTCATAGAAAGGAGCTTCTTGTATGTCTATAAAGGTCATCACCATCTCTGACTCATTCATAGAGGGAACAACTTGAGCAGCAAGGCGCCTCCACCTTTGAGCATACTCTCTAAAAGACTCGTTGGTTTGTTTCCTGACTTTAGTAATTTGGTACCGGTTAGGGGCCATCTGAGACTGGAAGCAGTACTGAGTGAGGAAGGCATGAGCTAGCTCCTCCTAACTATGGATCTTGTAGTTGTCTAATCTGGTATACCACAAAAGGGTTTCTCCAGTTAGACTTTTCTAGAACAGCTGCATCCTGAGCTTCTCATCCTCGGCATAAGATCTGAGTTCTCCAATGAATACCTTCAAATGTGTGTAAGGATCTCCTAACCCGTCATATTTTTCAAAGTCAAGAGTCTTGAACTTCTCTGGATAATGCACACCAGGGAATATACAAAGGTCAGCATATGAAACACTCCCATGTGCTCCAATCCCTTTAATAGCATGGATGGTCTCTTCCATTTGAAGGACTTTCTTTCTGATATCATCGGTGTCTAGATCTTCTTTGAGATGGGTGGTTTCATGAATTTTGTTGGTTTTATCCAGCTGAGAATCAGATACAGTAGCTTCTTTTTCCACACCTTGGGTTCCTCCATGTGCAGAGGATTCAATATGTACAGGTATCCTTGGACCCTGAGTAGATTGGTGTAGTTCTTTAAGCAAAACAACCAAATCTGTGATTTGTTTACTTAATCCGTCAAATTCTTCACGAGAGACAGGATTAGGATTTGTCTAGTCAGATGAAGACGTAATTGGCAGTAAGCTAGTGGCCTTTTTGGATTTTGAACGGGTAATAGGTCCAATTGTTTCCCTGCGAAAAATTGACATTGTTTAGTTTCAGGGAATGTATTAATGTTTACATACTATATAATGTATCTGTTTTAGGAGTATTATCTGCAAAACAGATGTTAGCTGTTTGTAATGTAGGATAGCATATTAATATTTGTAAATATGCGTGTACACATATTTCTTCATATTTCTCATTACATGGATATCAATATGGAATGAAATTACAAGTAATTGACTTTACGAGTAATTTTGAAATGGGAAAGCATGAAGAGACTTTCCTCCGCGTTTGGTTTATTAGAGGCTAACCTATCTTAGGCTACTCTCGCGACTTTTTGGCATGAAGGTTCCAAAATCATCGTAATTTTACTCAACGGGAAGTTAATCCAGTCTTTCAACTAGAGCGAATTTGGGTGGTGCTTTTTACTGAGCCTTATTGGAATTAGTCTTCCTACGAGTCCAGTAATCAAACATCGACAGGATAGCCTCCTGAAGGAGGAACCACACAACATACATTCACATACAACGTGTCTCACCGTTTATGAAAATGATGATATGTGCGAAGCTCTAATATCACAAGAAGATATAGTGTAAAACATTAAGTACAGTAAGTAAATGCATTTTTACACATCCATCAAATGTAAATGCAACATCCACACACAAGCATATAACAGTTTTGAAAAGCTTGTAATAACGGCTTAAGTCCTCTTACTGGAAGTCCCCAGCAGAGTCGCCACCTGTCGACGTCGGGATTTTTATTTGTCCCTTTTCTGTTCTTGTCTTTTGGTGTTCTCATGTTAGGTGAGATTTGTTTGGAAAAACAAGTTGTGAAAAGGTCCGACATGTATATGTCGACGATTGGACTATAAGAGTCGCCAGTTGGTTTTTTTTAAATGGTTGTACCAACACAACCTAGAAAAGATTTGCACATTGACCCAATGATGTGACACTGCTTAACGGGTCTGTGCAACCAAGATTCGTTAGGGTGCGGGGACTTGGTTATGTGAAGGGAAGGTGTTAGGCACCCCCCAACATCCGTGTTGCCACGGTGACCGCCACTTTTCAATTAAATTGTTATATGAATGTGTGTATATGTAAATCAATGTGCAATTATTTGGAAGTAGTATTATGCCTCGTTGCACCTATATACAAAGGGTTTGAATTTCAGTATAAAAATTCAGTTTTAACAAGATATAGCCATGATGTTTTGTAAAAAGAGTTTTTCCAAACCCTTGTGCTCAATAGGAATTGAGGCATTTGATACTTCCATTTTATTATGTGTTCGGCTTGATTGCTTTTATTTTTCGAGATGCGAAGCATCTTCGAGAAAATAAGGTAAAAAGCAGTGCCGAACTCCTTGTGGGCATGAGAGCCCTCTAAGGAAATTCAACCACCGTGAATAATTTACAAGCCGTGTATAGCTGAAAATGTCCATCACGGGAACCGAATCTAGATTCAGTAGACTGAATCTATGATCACATGATTCCTAGGTTCACATGATGTAGCAATTTGTATGAAAGCTATAAACAATTATATATATATATATATATATATATACTGACAATCAACCACCATGAAGCACCTCCATGAGGGATTCAGAAAATATAAATAAAGCAATAAAATGATCAACCGCCTTGAAGTAAACTCCAGGCGGGACAAAATATAAATAAAGCGGTAAAAGGCTACGAAGTAAACTCCAGGCCAAACTGAAATGTAAATATATATATATATATATATATATATATATATATATATATATATATATATATATATATATATATATATATATATATATATCGAGTTATGCCTCGATTGAGCCTGTATTTTACATCCGGAGCGTTTATTATATATATATATATATATATATATATATATATATATATATATATATATATATATATACAAAAAGAAATAAAAGCCACGGACCGAAGTCCGGGCATACACACGCAACACGACTCTTAACGTGCAGAACTGTGTGTGCTCAATAGTGGAAAAAGGCTTTAGAAAGTGTAAGAAGGCTTACAGTGGACTGCCAAAAAAGACTTCAATGAATTTAAATGGATGAATACTCGGCTCCCGCCGGTAAAAATATAGCAATATAGAAGCTCACAAGTGTTCAAAATGAGAAAACACTCATTTTATAGTGTGTACAGAGCAAATTGGACAGGGCTTCCTCGCCTTTTTTCTATGCAAAATGGCTCTCCCAAGCCCTCAATTTATAGAGGGGGGAGCCGCGGGTGTACCTACGGCAGCCGCAGGTGTACCTGTGGTTGCCCGGGGTGCCCGAGCTCCGCGGGTCCCGCTATCTTGAAGTACGTGCACACATGTAATGTGTTATCCGTTCGAACTTTTAGAACTTCAATCAGGGCAACCGATCGAGGTGTATAAGACCTTTTACGGTATACTGTTGTCGAGAGCTTCACAATGACATAGGATTAGAGGTTGTACGAAGTCAGGAAGATGGGACCATGCCCTTGGTCTTCATGCTTCAACTAAGTTATGCAAGGTATGTGATGACATATGTGATGAGTATGCAACTAAGTTAGACGTTTATGTATGCGTTTAAACTTACATATTATGTATGAGTATACATAACTAATGAATATCATATACACGTAACAATATTATGTTAGGATTCAAAGAGTGTTGATGTAACACCCCGAAATCCGGTCTATCTTCACACCCGGACTCCGTGCGTCACGGTCTCACTTCTTACCAATCATACATCATTATATATTGAAATATAACAACATATATTCTTAATTCCCAGGTTCTCGAAACATTATAACCTTTCTCATTATAAATAATGATAATTACATTATTCCTTTCATCTTACAAGAGTGACTTTTATCAGCCACCAAGGATACATACAGTTCGTTTAACTAGTCTATAGTTTAATTCATCTTTCTACATTACAAGTCTTCACTTGATCTTCACACACATTCACATACTGAATGGCACTTGGTCTGGATACAGCTTAGCTTGATCTTTACGGGATCCTTAAGTTCTTTCTAACATCGTTCGCTGAAAATGTTTTTCATTTAAAGCAAGTGTGAGCATTCAATTGCCCAGCAAGTCATCACAGTTTGAACAAACAATTTCAGAATTCAAACATTTCTTTAGAACTTCAATAACCGAACAAAGGTTATGAAGCAGCTTGAATAATAGGATTAATCTCGATTCCTATCATCTTAAAACCATACTCACTTTAACTTTGAAATACTTTCATTCTTCTACCTTTTTCATATACATTCAATCTGGCTAGAATCATCAGCACAGACTTAACAGTAACAGTTCATGAATAAACCTAGCATACTTGAATTGAACAGTTTGATCACGAAACAGTTCATTTCATAGAAACACCGAAGTGCTCACATTGTGGCACAAGGCCTCATACATTCTACCACCTTGTACAAATATCGCACATTCGCACATAGACAGAACTTCTCAAGTTCAACATCTGAGAAGTTTAAGAAACTAGCATTCATTTAAAATATGAATGAAGTTAGGAAACTTACCTTACGCACAGCTACAGCTTACGCTGAACTGCTCATTCCCATTCCTATGTAGCACATAAGAAAATAACACGTACACCAATTAGTCATATACTTGACTTACGAATTGGTTTACTTAACTTTACTTCTTAATGTTCGCGTTCTTGTAATTTAAGCTTACGCGACTAACTTTTATTACCAGATTACGGCTTTATGACATACTGAGATGTCTTACTCAAAACGTTCATCATCTTTGATGATTTACATTCTTATCTTCTTCTTATACTTCTCTAGGACTCAGTACACATCGCTTCTCTGCTAGTAGTCCATATGGTACTCTGAGTGGTTTCCCACAAATAACCAACAAACAAGTTCCCGTCTCATCTACACTGCCATCACAGTGAGTTAGATCGGTTGCCAATTTTGTATATACCTTCGCTCTCTGAAGGAATTGTTTAGCCCAGCTCCCATATGTCAACTATCGAAGTTACGTTTGTATCACAACCTAAATTCTCTTAACTTAGATGAACCATTAAACTATAACGTTCGTTAAGTCAACTTCTTCTTCCTTACGGCTTTCTGGCAACTAAATGCCATACCTCATGATTTATTCTTTATCGTCTAAGTCATACAGTCTTTTGTATACTCAGAACGATCATTCAATGTTAATACTATGAGATCATAGCGTTAAACATTTCATATGAACTTATTCATACCTTACAACATCCAGTTTCTTCAACTCGAAACGTTTATCCAAGTTATACTTATTAACTCAGCTTCTTAACGTTATACGTTATTATCTTCAACTTAATTTCTTCACCGTTCACGGCTAAACTTAGTTTTCATTACATTACGGTTAAACCATACATGGAGTGTAGGTTCTGCATGTTTAACACTCGCTTACACTCAACCCTTACGCTAGTTAAAGTGTTCAGCGCTTACTTTTCATTCTATCATTCTCATCAGACTTATATTCGGCTTTCAGTAATCTTATTACCGTTCGTTACGGCTCTCTTGATACCATTCGTATCTTACTTACTACCTTCATCAACGTCTATGTCATACAACTAGGGTATACTTAGAACGTTCGTCCAACGCGAATACAATTCACAAGGATCATTTAAGTATTCAACATTCACGTTACTCGTCTCTTAATCTCTCATTCAACCTTTATTCAAGGTTTTAATCGCTTCCCATTGTTATCCATCCCATGAACCCCATGTTCATTATTCTTTCTTAATGTCAAAGCCATATTATTCGTTGTATGATAAGACCGATCGTTCTTCGCAACAACGTTGCGTTCACAGCGTCTATACGCTTTACGTTCATCTTACAATGCCATGCCATAACATCGGAATGTTATTTATTACTTTCATCACTCAACGTCTAAGGAATCACAATCATAGAAATCCCTCACATTCGTTCATTACGACTACGGTCCCCGGCTATCGGTTACGTAATCTAGCGTTTACATTCTTTATCTTTTAATCTCGTTTAATCTATTTGTTCAACCTTTATTAAAGGTTTAAGACACTTGATTAAGTGTTACATTACGTGAACTATATGTTCATACTTCTTTCTTGCACATCCCCGGAGAAATTGAGAACTAAAAATCTCATTTATGGTCATTGCTATGCACTGGCGCTGCAGCGTCGTGCCCTTTCTTTCCTCTTGCGCTGCGGCGCGACCTACTTCTCTCTCCTCTCTTCCCGGGCTGGCGCTACAGTGCCAAGTCCTTCCTTTCCTCTCGCACTACGGCGCCACTCTCCAAAAGGTTATGGCCGATCTCACGCTGCGGCACCGGCCTCCAAGGTACCTCTCGCGCTGCGGCGCCGAGCATGAAACCTAGAAAATTTTTCTAAGTCTTTCATTAAGTTTGAGATGCGTACTTTACGATCTCATAACTTCTTCATTGTAACTCGGAACAAGATCGTTCCAAAGCCATTTACTTCCTTATCTTACGTACTTCAATTACCCACAGACAGAAATTCGTTCTGAATCTGTTAACATGCCATTCAATTGGCTTAATCTTCACTCTTTGTTCATTTTAACGTTTTTAACGTTCTTCATTCGTTCGTCCATAATTCGGTCATCTGAACTCGGAATTCATTCGTTCTTGAGTCTACAACTCACATTTTCAACATTCTCTTAGATTCTTATGAAACCCTACACGTTCGGGTTCATTTACTAACTTTCTAATTCTCGCTCGTGTTTTACGAAAATTTCGTTATAACTTCGTTATAGCTCAATTTTAAATTCGTTCTTCATGAACGTTTCTACCGTTCCTAACCAAGCAATAAGCATCTAACTTATACGCAATGGTTTTAAACTTTTCCACCAACAACATTTACACTACGATTGTTTTAAATTTGTCCATCAACAACGTTCTTCGTGTTCTTCGCGTTCTTCGTTCGTTCTTTATTTTAATCGATATTTTGGATTACGATTCTACTTTTTCTTGGAATTTGATGTTATAGAACACCATTCCTTACTTATTTGACCTACTCACTCATAAAATTCATTCGGATCGCTCAAAATCCTCACGAATCTTATACTTCCTTAAGAAATTTATAAAATAAATTTCTAATTCTTATTTCTTCATTTTCTTACGATTTCAACCATATGAAATCATTCTCAATATCTTTTACTCCTTAATCTCATTAAGTTATGTTTTTAAACATAAAAACTTAAAGAAAATAAATAGAAGAACTAGGGTTCGTATTACCGTTCTTCTTTAATCCTCTTCCGTTAGACAAAGCCGACGATTTGAGAGCTTTTCTATTTCTCGACCACTTTTGATCCGAGCATTCATGCTTAATCTCTTCCTCTTCCTCTTCCAACCGAGCTCTCTCTCTCTCTCTCTCTCTCAAGTGTAGGATTTTCAAAATCCCATTCAAATGAGATTAAGCTTCCTATTTATAGATTTTCAAGGCTTAGAGCAATTTAGTCATTTCGCCCCCCACCTCCTTACTATTCACACCTCCTCCAACACTTAGCCACCAAGTTAAATTGGCCACCACCCTTATTTGGTGGCCAAGTGGCCGCCCCTCTTGCCCCATGGGTCACCCCATGGGTTGCCCCATTGGTTATTACCCATCCGTTTATCCATCGGTTCGATCCGCGATTTCTTTTCTTGGTTTGGGCCTTAACCCTAATTCTTATTGGGCTTAACTTGGGCTTAACTTCACAAATCATTGGACTTGACATAATCCAAGTCCAATTGGATTCTACAAAGTCCATGAACACAAAGTCCATTAAGACTAAACGCATTCTACGCATTCCATTCTCGTATTCTCGTATTCTCTTCGTATATCACTCGTACGATATTCGTATTATACATCGTACTAATCTTCGTACTATACTCGTATAATAACTAGTATTATACTCGTATCTCTCACGCATAATAACTTTAATTATTATACGCGATCATAACATTCTCGGAACTCACTTTTCTAAACCCTTAGGTTTTGAGTCCGCAGGCGAAAACTTTGTTTTTGCCATAACTGAAATATTATTGAATATTCCATCACGTCTCAGAATTAAACGTAATCTATAACTTCTCGGAATTTCAAAATAAATCTCCGAGCAGAAACTGATGAATAGTGCCTATTTCGTCTTTTTCCCCAAAAAATATTTTGTTCCCGGAAAAATTTCATTTTCGTCTTGAAAATTCTTACTCGTTCAATCTAGCTCGTAGCCAGAATCCTCCCGATTAATAATCATTCTAGGTTATAGAACGATTAATAAACACTTAGCACAGAATAGTATTAATAAAAATTTATTTTATTAATAACTAATTCTTTAAACTTAAATTCTGGACAAACCGAATTTTCAGGTTATCACAGTTGATAAGCTATACTTTGGTAAACCAAGCTTGAGGCAAGTATCCGAACTATATTTTATATTAAGCAAGTTTCCTAACTTACACAACTTTGAATATTGTGCAAGTACTCAAACCCTACTCTTTATTAAGCATTATTTAAGCTTGTACTATTATTGGTTGTACAAGAAAATCCTTGAAAGTATGATTCATATCTCATGACTTAATACTTCGTAGTTTAGAAATGAAATTGTTTTCAAACCTTGATTTCGAACGATAATTGTTCATGTATATACTTTAAAAGAAAGCTATCTAAGCCATTGATTCGGCTAGGCTATTGATATATGATCGAAAGCTATCCAAACCAAATTAACTTGGTGCGGACTCTTATAACTGAGATGAACAACCCTCTTGGTAGGGGAATTATATATTGTCTGGAAACCGACGTGCGCACATGAGAGTGATTAAATGTTATGCATGACATATGGTACTTTAGAATGATCACCTATTGTACTCGTTTTATAGAATTATCAGTTTATTACTGTTAATTCTAGGAGAAGTTCATAGTCCTTAGTGATTGCTCAATATTCATTACTTTGAAATCTTGAATTGATTAACTGTTGAATCTTTTGATATTTTCTGTCCTTAGCGACTTTTGTTGAGAACCATTGATACTTCTTGCTATCTTTGAACTATCATTATTGTTATACCCTTGAGAAGCTAAAACTATATTGAGCACCCTTATTGCTATATTACTTGTTGGGCAAACTTGTTGCTCATTCTTTCTTTCCCTAAAAACATTTCAGTTAAGGTAGAGTAAGGAAGACCCTCATGCATTGATAAGGGCAAGGGCAAAGCTACTGAGTAGTTTATATGTAGTGTAGATTATTATATTCATGTAATGACTTAAGTTGTACTATGTACTAGTTATATCTCAATTATGTTTAATTATTTTTAAGGTATGTAATAGATGTTTAAGTTACGAACCCTTGGGACGAGAATAATTATATTGTAACAATGTAATTTATTCTATTATTCCGTTGTGAATTTTGTATGGTATTAGAGTTAGTACGTGACAGCCAAATTTGAGACAAGTGTGGTCTGAATTTGGGGGCGTCACAGTATTAAAGAAAGTCCTTACTAGTCAAGATCAATCTAAAGGAAAGTTCACCCCGAACTGGGAAGGCCCTTTCATTGTCAAGGAAGTGTTGACGAGAGGAGCCCTCAGACTGCAAGAAATGAATGGGGAGGAATTCCCCCAGCTCATCAATTCAGACATCGTGAAAAGGTACTATGTCTGAAATCACCTGTAAGCCAACATCCTGGTTCTGAAAAAAAAATCAAAAAAAATTAATCAAGTCAATTCAGGTTTTCACTGTAAAGCTTGAACTACGAAAGACAAGATCTCCCCTCATCAATGGGAGTACGTATGCAACCATCTATGGTACGGTCAAACCAAACTAAACCCCTAAATAAACACCTCTCAAATTCCCAATATATCTCTCACCCTGTGCAAAGTACTAACTTCAAACCATTCGAGTAAAGCTTGAACTATGAAAGACATGATCTCCCCTCATCAAAGGGAGTATGTAGGCATCTATCTTTGGTGCAGTCAAACCGGATAAAAATTCTTAAAAAATCCCTAAAACCAGGCTCAAACTCAAAACCATTCAAGCCAAGCCTGAACTACGTAAGACTTGATCTCCCATCAATGGGAGTACGTAGACAACCATCTATGGTGCGGTCGAACCCTCAAAAAGAAAGCCAAACACTTTACCTAAACCTTAACCATATCAAAAGACCAGTCCCAAGACACCAAAAAACTGGTACACCAGAAAAGCCCAAAGATTAACGACCCATTCTGAGAGATCCTAGGGCATCTCATGGTCAATCCATCGAGGAGAAGTTCGTGATAAATCAAGATAATAAGTGTAATAACTCAATATTTTCTATATAAATAAATCAAAAATTTTGCATATAAATTTGTTTATTTATTAAAATAAATATGGGGAATATATATATAAGTCAAAGCATATGTATTTATGTGATAAATAAAAATATATTTATTACATGAACAATTACAAATAATTTTATTTTAGAATTATTGATCCTTATAAACTATATTCTTATAATAATTAATTTTATAGTAGAAATGTTTTTATTATTTATTTTTCATGAAAATATGATTATATATTATTTAAATAATATATAAAATGATTACAGAATTATTATAATAAATATTTTATTATATGAATTTGTCCAGCGTATTTAAGTTAATCATTTTAACTTAATTATTAATGTTATATATGACATATAAATTTGATATGGAATCAAAACCCTAATTTTAGATTTTGATCAAGGAATGAGAATAATAATATAATATTAATTATATTTCAGTGCTATAAATATGTACTGTATATGTGTAGACTGATAATGGTTGGTCAAATATGTTGTATAATGACCAAACCCTAGCATTAATTTGTTTCACCTTATTTTGAAATTCGAATGGGAAATTCAAGAATGTGTTGTAATTGTGTTATATGAATTATATCGCGTATTACAGAATTTAAAGTTAATTAGGAAAACCCTAATTATACTTAGAAAACCTAATTAATTAGAAACCCTAATTAATATTTAAAACCCTAATTTTTAAAAGTTAGAAACCCTAATTAGCTAATTAAGAAACCCTAAATTGTTAAATGGAAACCCTAATCGCTAATTTAGCGAGCTTAATGTTAATTAGTAAATTCTTAAACATAATTTCATGTCTAATGTAATTAGTAAACCTAAACTAATTTAGAAACCCTAAATTTGTAATTTAGAAAATCTAATTTTCTATTTTAGCCCTAATTATCAAGTTGAAAACCCTAAATTGCTAATTATAAGTCCTAATGATAATTAGTGAATCTATAATCCAATTTTCATGTTGTATGTAATTAGGAAGCTAATTATGTTTACAAAATCCTAATTTGAAAATTTTAGAAACTAAATTTTCTATTTTTGGCTTAACTAAAAATCCTACAAATCTTTGTGCCAAACCTTAGGGTTGGACAAGTTATAAATATGTCATTAAATTTATAAGGCCAATGACCAAATTGCCCCTTTTGCATTATTTAAGCTAACTTGTAAATCTAGCTAAAATTGGAGTTGCTCAACCACTCTTACTAACCCCATGTGACTAAAATCTAACCATATCAGCCAAGGATTGCCAGCCATATACATTACAACATCCTTTAAATAGATTTAGAGAGAGAAAAGTATACAAATAAGTCTCATTTGCTCATCAACACTCATGCAAGACCCTCTCTCTTTAAACCCACGAAAACTTTTGCTAGATCAGTCACAAAATCAAGCCCCACTATCACTATAACATATCTATAAGCCAAGAATCAAGAGTTTGTTCAAAGAAGGTATTGAGTTTGATCTTACATGATAAGATAAAGTTGGTGTTTATGTGTTTAGATGTTTGCTAGAAGGTGTTTTATGATGATCTATGATGATCCATCATAGATCCATAGCATCAAAATGCTTTAAAATGTTGATTTTCCAAAATTGTCCAAGAATAATTTTTTTGGTCTAACAAGCAAATATCAGAGCCTTTAAATCTTTATGTGTTAAGTTTTATGTGTGTTTTATGATATGGATATGTTCTTTGTCATGTGGACTATGATCTGGAACTGGAAACAGGGTCAGATCGTGTCTAAAACTCAAGATATAAGCAGTCAAAGAGCGTTGACCGGCATTAACTGGTTGTTTCTAGGCAGCCCAGATTTGGCCAGAATGCCTGACAACGATTTGCTGGCGCTTGATCTTGCTGCTGTTAATTGTTTTGATCATGTTGTTGTTATATACTTGTAGACTGACATGAGTACTACATATCCATGCTTTTATATTACCCGGATACTTAACAGAATCGAAGTTAGTGATGGTCAAACATAGGTTGACGAAACTGCTCAAGAACATTTCTGGAAAACCAAGAAATGTTCAAGAACAGTTCCGGGAAGGTACTTTAACCGGCCATGATCTCTTAGATATTTTATTGTTATGATGATCTGATAATATATAAATGTTTCCTGACATCCAGACTACAAGATAGAACCATTACATCATACAAAGTAAGCCTGGAAAGCATTGATTTGAAGGCTCAAAGTAGGTACCTTCAATTCTGGAAAATTCAGAAATTGAAGAACACGCCTGACATGATTTTTGGAGGCTCAGATCTCTTTTGTTTTATGTTGTTTGTTCATGTGTGTTGTTGAATCGTGTAGTCTTGCACGATTACTACAAGATCTGACTAAGATCATGCCCAACATCATCATAGTTTAAAAACTATTGTTGGTCAAACCTCCTAACTCGTTAACTGCACATGAGTTTTTGGGTTTCATCAAGAACACGAAGAACACCTATAGCGACGGTTCTGTCGCTATAGGCAGTCTTTAGCGACACTTTATTTTTAAAATTAATTATTTTATTAAATAAATAGAGAAAATTAGTTTTAAAAATTATTTTAAGATTAAAAATACAAATTAAATTACTAAAAAATATTTTAAAGTCTAAAAATTAGTTTTTAATAATTTTTAATATATTTCATAAATATTTAATATTTTTAAAATATTAAAGGTATTTAATTTATTTAATTATTATATTAAATAAATTATTTAAAAATAATTTTAATACTTAAAAAATTATTTAAAATTATATTATGATATAAAAAAATATTTTAAGTTATTTTTAATGACTTTTAATATTTTGTGATGCATTTCATTAATAAATTAATATTAATGATAATTAAGTTATTTAATAAATATATTAAATAAATTATAAAAAATAGAATTATTGATTTAAAAATCATATAAAATGATTTAAAGGTTATAAAAATATTTTAAGTTATAAAATACAATTTTTGATATTTTGTCATGAAAAACATAATATTTTAATATTAATGATAATTGAGTTATTTAATAATTTTATATTATAAATGAAAATAAAGTATTTAAAAATATTTTAAGTTATAAAAGATAACTTTTAATATTTAAAGGATAATTTCATTAATAATTTAATATTAATGATATTAATTTAATATTAATGATATTAAATTTATTTGATAATTATATTAAATAAATAGTTTTAAAATGATTTTATTTATTTAAAAATTATTTAAAAAGGATATAAATGGTTTAAAAATATTTTAAGTTATAATTAATGACTTTTAATATTTTGATAAGTAATGGATTAATATTTAAATATTAATGGTAATTATTTAAAAATAGTTTTAAATATTTTAAAAATCATTTAAGGGTAATATTAATACTTTAAAAATATTCTAAGTTATAATAAATAACTTTAATATGTTAGCAATGATTTCATTAATAGTTTAATATTAATTAAATATTAATAATAATAAAATTATTTAATAATGATTCCAGTGTTTGAAAAATTATGATAAATTATAATAATTAATTAAAAATTATTATAAGTCATTTAAAATAATTTGACCACTGTTCAAGTTATATTAAACTACAGGATAGAGTCTTAGACTCGATAATTACCCGATAAAAACGTCGGTACACCGAAATATTTCAGAAATTGATCTGGACTTGGATAACTGGACTAGATACATGTTTGTTTGTGATCTAATGACTGTTAAACTTGTGTGACAATGTGATTAGGTTATGTACTGACTGCAATAAGTAGTATTATGTGTTACGATATATTATTCTAATCGATAGAATGATCATATTAATGATAGGTTGCTATATAAAAAGATAAAACTAAGTTATGTACTGTAAGCAGCAGACTAGGCAAATATCCTAACTTTGCATTTCCTTTATGCAATGGACATGAGTAAGAAAGTTTCAGAATTATATTATTATTGTGTCAGATTATTAACTCTATTATTATCGATATTATATCCAATAAATTGTATTCATACAAGTTCTTAAATTATCCTATCATTGTTTATTAACATAGTATTATATTATAATTCAGATATTTATTATGTTCGTTAATTTCTAAATATGGTTATACAAGTGTCCTCACTTGGATAATCATTGTATTTAATCATATGTTAATACATACTTATTAATTTCTATTATGTATACCTTAATTGAAAGCCATCTAAGCTATTTGACCTAGCTAGACACAGATTTAGAAATATCGTTGAATATGATAAAATTTTATTGTATCCAATCAAATTGCTTTGGTTCGGATTCTCGACTAAATATGAACATCCCGAATATGGGAAAACTTTTATACGCCTAAGGCGGTTAAGAAGAACAATGATATCGTTCTTGTATGCAGTATTGATCAATACAGGGCACATTGGGATGATCACCCTCGCGCCCGTAAGTTATGACTGTTTGCGGATAAAGTTCTGCTAAACCTTAGCGAAAACTAAAAACAAAGTTCATAGTCTGTCGACTACTCTCCATTTATAGTCAATACGTAGTTTCAAAATTTTGATATAGAATTGTTATGTTATTATTATTGGCTCAGTTTACTTCATAACTATTGATTCGTTGTAGAAGTGTCATTCAAAGAAAATATTTAATCCTTTCAGCTAATATTTATAATTGCTATTACTTGCTGGGCACTCAAATGCTTATCCTTGCTTACTTTTAATGTTTTCAGCTAAGTGTGAACAACTAGAAGGTTCGACCAAGAACAAGGGAAAATGAAAGTAAACAGAATAAGTGTTATAATATTCTATGTAATAGTATGACTTTATTAAGACAATGATATTTATTATTATCATTTATTGTAATGAATGTAGTAAAGGTTGCGTACTTGGAATTAGACTCTGATATATGTACATTAAGTTTGATATTTATATTATTGTTATTTTTATTAGTATTATTCCGCTCATAGAAATGGTATCGTGAAGCACTAGGTTTGGGTTTCAAGTACCTGAATTTGGGGGCGTCACAATAAGTCATAAAGAAAATGACAACTATCAAGCAAGGGACAAGGCATATCTAAAAGGGAAGTGAATCAAAATATATTTCTCTGCCATATAATACTGTTTGATATATACAATGTATCCTGTGCATCACAAAAATGGCTAACCTAGTCTATGCAGGAAAATGAAAGCTAGTCTATAAACCCATAGATAAACGGGCCAGCAAGTCCAACATGGTGTCCCTCTCAGAAGATGGAGGTGAATCTATAAGCTCCTTCCCTAAGGTCTCTGTGCGAGCCAGTAAATCCATAGCCATATACATAGTGCTACCATTATCATCTATGAATGCACTCATATCTGTAATAATACTAGCCATGTAGGATCTAAGTACAGTACTAATGCATATCAGGTAGCTTGAGCCTTATCCCGATCAACAAAAGTAGCATCCTAAGCTGCTCGAGCCTCATCCCTCTCAACCAAAGTTACGTCCCGAGTAGCTCGAGTATCATGTCACTCGATAAAAGTTGCATCCCGACTAGCTTGAGAATCATCCCTGTTAGTAAAAGTAGCATCCCAGCCAAAAAAGGTTGTTAACAACAGTGCTTAAGCCTGATCCCTCTCAAATTTTAGAAGATGTAGCCTCTGCTCTAAATACTCTATAGGAGATGTAGCAGGAGGGCTAGGGGTGTCACTGACCAGAGCTACTGTCAAACCTGTAAATAACTCATCCTAGGTGGGAGAATCAGGGTCCTCCAAAGGCTCCTCCTCATCAGAATCAATACTTAGCTCTGAGTAAACAACCATAGCCGATGCAATATCTACCTCCAACCATGCAGAATACTCTAAAGATCGGCCCGGATGACTAGTTAAAAAAATCAACCCTCTTTCGACGAGTCCAACAATCGTAAATCCTGGTCAAGTCATCTGCTGATAAAAACAGAGCTGATAGTCGCTGACCTAAAGCCTCGTCAAAGAGGTGAATATCCTAAAATTGATCAAACTGTCCTAGGACAGCCAGTGGATGATACGCGGTCACCCCTCTCAAACCAGCCAAGAATAAATAGTCCATGTCAACTGCACGAGTAATAAAGCTATAAGGAGAGCTGGGTCCTAAACAAGTCAAGATAGAAAATGAATCCTAAATTGCTGTCAGAAAAGCTAACCACGATGCTACATCTATACACTCAGTCAGTCGAAAAGAATAAGACATGGCTATCCTATGGGTAAAGCAGTACCCATGACGTCTAAAGGTGTCGATCGGTCTCAAATGTGTCATAAACCACACATACAACAAGATGGCACTCCCCTTAAAAAACCCCACAGGATGGGTATGGTAAAATGTGGTTGACCTTAAGGTCTCTGCCAATATTATGGGCAAGATAGTGTAACCCTCCCTAAGAGTATGAACTACTGTCATCAGACCTATGTCCAGAAGGTCCATATATAGTGGCATGTACAAATAGACTACGATGCACATTAATAGAATGTTTACAAGGGCAATTTGCCACTCACCCTCAGTAATGGTGAAGTCCCTTAAATGTCATAGATAGCAGTCCAGTGACCCAAATTAGTCAATCAAAAAATCTAAGGACACCACATGCCATGAGGTAATCTCGTCCATGATAACTCTGTGTCGTAAGCCCTTCAAGGTCATAAACTACCGGCTTATATCACCAATGACCATCATATCACAAGGTTGATCCAAGGGAAAATTAGTGAGGCGCTCATACTCCTCCAATGTAGGGGTCAGATCATGGATATCAAATCTAAAATTTTGTCTCTCTGGTATCGAACAAGATATCATGCCCTCTATAAAGCCCAACGGTACCTGGAACGTCAGGAGGGTCATAGAATGTCTCAACATCTGATAAACTATCACCTTATCTGTGGGAGAAAAATTGTCATACCATGATCTCAGAGAAGAGGCTATCAGTATGGGTGGGGTATGCTCAATCTGACTAACGATAGATGAAGACATCTGTAAAACCATATCATAAGACTGTATCAATGCTAAACTCACCTATGTTAATGCATATCCATAACATAATGCATGCATCATGATAAATGATAATATGATGCAAGGAATAGAAAATATTATACATACATTCCTAAATACATCATCATCTAATACATCATCTCTGTCTATAACTAAAAATAAAAAGTACAGGGAAATGGGGCACAACCACCCAATATTTAACAGAGGCTTATCAAAAGATACAACGAGAAATGGGGCATAATCGCCCAATATCAAAAGAAATCAATGATGTCCACATCATCTAATCGATCAACATGTTGTAACTCCTCCTGAGTCACTGTATCTCCACCAAATGAAACATCAGGGTGATACAAAGGGGGATTTGCACTGGTAAAGCTGTCAGAATAGGGGCCACCTGAAGGGCCAGCACCAGAGTTGGAGGGATCAAAAGAATCTGCCTTTGTTGGATCTCTGCCTAAATGTTCGATGAAAAAAAATGTGTCTGATCTAGCCTCTGGGTCAAGCTATCAATCTATGCTAAATGAGTGGGCTTTAGGATACAGGCGATCCAGTTTGTCATCATAACAGACCCAGGAACCATATCCCCCATGAACTGAGTGGCACGGGTCTGAGCCCTACTGGTACGAGGGAACCATCAGCGATAGAAAGCCTCCTGAGTAAAAGGGCCCTCTGATAAAGTAAAGCCATCTAAACCCATCAGGGGAATCTTGGTGATCAACTGAGAAAAAGATAAATGTCGCCTAGCAGGAGGAAAAAATGGAATGTGAATCTCCTATGTGATGCTTCTAATATCTCGCTCTCCTAAATAGAGCTCCCAGCCTGCATCAGTCAATAGAGGAATCTAAAAGGTGGATAATACATACTCTACCCCGATCGAAAAGTCACCCTCAAAGTCTACTGTCAAATGGTCCTCGGAGTAAGGAACCCATGTGATGACATCAGCTGTCAATAACTCTAACTGCAAACGAGAATAGGTAAACCCCTCTGCTACATAAGAACCTCTGCAAGAGTGGAATGATGTCATCGTCATCCCCGTGGATAGGTATCTAGACCTAATGTAGTAACGGGATGAAGACAGTGAAGCCTCTCATAGGCCCAAAACTAAAAATATAAAGATCAAATATCTTCAGTCATGAAAATTGACAACCCGAGTGGGGGAAAATTGAAAGATAAAGAAAATACTCATCAGCAAAAATGGGAAAAAGCCTAGTCAAGCCTCTGTCAAACCCTCTGAGCATAGAAGCATTAGTCTAAGGAAATAGGTACAGGTGTATGAGCCCCAGTCAAAGTCTTTGATGCGATCCACCTCACGAGTGGCACTCACTAAAGAGAAAGACACCATCGAGGAGTTGTCTGCTAGGAAATAACCCCTGATGATGATCAGGAACAATCGTCAAAAAATGCAATCTCTAACCCTCTGATCATCAGGTAGAGGTTCAGTCAAAGCCCCACTCATGGCATCCATACTCAAGGCTTGAGAGCCATGGTAGGAACTCCCAAAAGGGATTAAACTACAGCTGGTGAAATGTCAGCCACCAAAGGCACTAACGCCCCTGTAAACTCTAACCCAGTGATGAATCGCCAGTCCATTGGTGTCATAATCACCTCATAATCCAGAAAATGAAGAGATTGAGTTTGGTGGAACCATCGCTCAGATAAAGCCCTTAGATAACCCTAAGGGCAATGAAAAGGACGAATAGAAAAGAAAGCCTGAAAGCCCCATGAATAGACGATCTCCCGGTACACTGGATGGAGGGTCTGGTACAAAGAGTGAATGCTAAACTAGTTCTGATAATTAGGTTTTATACCTACTTATTGGTTATCCACTTGCTAGAACTATAACTTAATCTCAAGTGTTTTAGTTACTTTTTTATGCATTTTATCTTCATTTTGTAGTTTGCATGGTGGAAACACTTTTGTTAGCATCGTGGATGGAAATGACATGGAAACAACGTATTGGCGAGCTTGTGGTGGAGTGAAGATGGAACTTGCATATGAATTTGAACATGGAAGTGAGAAGAAGAAGAATCTTGAAGCTAGCAACAACAGCTAAAGGACCAAAACTACACTAACAAAGGACTAACACACATCCTATAGAAAAACACATCAGGGTCGTGCCCTAATAGAGCTTGGACACGGGGCGCCTGTGCCAGGAGGAAATCTCAACCAGGAGCAATGCGACCACGCCCCATTTTGCATACAGGGTAGCGCAGTCGTGCCACAAAAATCTTGACCAATGTTGACTTTTCATTAAAAATTTTGTTTACGTGTTTTTCCTTTAAAGGGTGTAATTGGATGTTATAGACTTATGCTTTAATCATTATTTTTACTATTCTAGGGTTTTGGAGAGATATAGAGAGTTCGTAGCTTTTACTTCTACTTTTTGGGCTTCTCTCTTGTCTCTTTGTTAGATTTTCATAATTAGGGTTTTAATTTGGTTAATTTGAGAATACTGATTCAGATTGAAGGTTTTCATTGGACAAAGAAATATCAGATTGGCACTTTCTTAATCTCTTAGTTCTCTATGTTTTTATATTAAAATCTTATTCTTGAACAGATTCCCGTAATGGTTATTGCTTCAGTGATGAACTAATCTCCATTATGGGATTCTAATGGACCTTTTTGCTTAGTTCAAATTTCTATGCCTCTTTGTTTGATGTGAATAATTATGCATGGATTGCCTAATATAGTTGTTTTAATTGTTTAGATGCTTGATCACCATCCACCGTATTAATTTGTATAAAATTGGAAAATGAAGTACAAATTCAGATTTAGCCATATTTAATTGTGTTCATGATTTTTACATGTGATAGATTTCATTATTCGTAGTCTGGATAGATATATACCATATTACCGCATGTAGTCAATTGAGAGGACTTTTGCTTAAATCCATATTACTCTTAAGTCACATAGAAATATAGTGGTTTAGGTAATATTTGATGTTCATATATATTCTATCTTTTGTGGATTGTATGTGATATGATCATGGTATATTGAGAGATAGCCATGTTTCACGTTTGTGTTCTCGACTAGCAATCCGTTGTAATCAGTTAGACTTAACAAGAGGTATATAATTTAAATAAGGCACTAAATGAAGTTAGAATCCCATATCTTCTTAATTTGAATCATTTGCTTGTTACTTAATTTATTAGTTGATAATCATTCTAGATAGTTAATTCACATCTTAATCATTCGTTTAAGCAGGCTAAAATAATTATAAAGTTGTTGCATGTTAGACTAAAAATAATCATTTTTCTCCGTGGGATCGATACTTTTCTTACCTTATATTACTTGTGGACCGCGTGTACTTGCGTGTATGTGATTGTTTTGTTAACATCGAAACAAGCCAACAAGTTTTTAGCGTCGTTGCCGGGGAACTGTGTTTATTTTGATTACTTTCAACATCAACTTAAGTTAAATTTGTCTGACTTAAACAATTCACATCTTATCTCATTTCTATTTTATTTTTCTTTCGGTTTCAGGTACTCTTGGTTAGTTTATGCAAACTCGATCTCAGAATTCTGCTTTGGTGCCTAGATAGAACAACATCAACGGGAGAGCTTGGAGATTGAATACCATTACTGGTAATATGCAAGAGGGAACTAAAACACCGGTACAGATGGCGGCCGATGAACATAGAGCATTAAGAGATTATTCTATGCCGAAAATCAATGAGCTTCAGTAGAGTATAGTCAGGCCAGCAATAGCCGTGAACACCTTTGAAGTCAAACTAAGGACAATCCAAATGGTACAGAACACAGTCCAGTTTGGGGGTTTGGCTAATGATGACCCAAACGGATATCTTCTGAGGTTTATTTAGATTTACGACACGTTCAAGTATAGCAATGTGTCAGATGATGCGGTGAGGCTTCGGCTCTTTCCATTCACTTTGAAGGACAAAGCTAGGAGTTGGATTCACTCGTTACCAGCGGGTTCGGTGACTACTTGGGATGACTTAGCATATAAGTTTCTAGCAAAATTCTTTCCTATGGCTAAAACTGCGAATATGAGGAGTGCTCTTTCTCAATTTGAGCAACAACAAGAAGAATCTTTGTATGAGGCTTGGGAAAGATATAAGGAGATGCTAAGGAAGTGTCCTCATCACGGGATGCCAGATTGGATGGTGATCAATACATTCTATTATTATTTGGGATGACAATCTAGGTCGAGCATTGATGCCACCGTAGGAGGAGCTTGATGGGCTAAAAGCTATGCGGAAGCTTATGATTTGATAGAAACTATGGCGGTGAATGAATTCCAAAATCCGTCATCTTGAATGCCTCAACCAAAAGTTGTCGGGGTATTGGAAGTGGATGCCATCACGGCATTATCAGCTCAAATGGAGGCGATGTCGAAGAAGATTGATTCTTTGGCCGAGACCAAAGTACAACAAGTTGCCTTCGTCTGTGAGTTATGTGCGGGTGCACACCCGACAGATCAATGTGCTATCACTACAGAGTTGATTCAATTTGTGAGCAACTACCAAAGGTTACCCAATCAATTTCAGAATTCGTACCATCCGAACAATAGAAATTATCCTAATTTTAGTTGGAGTAACAATAAAGGTTCTCAACAACAACACCAACCTCAACAACAACCATAACACCCAAAACAATAGTATGCTCCAAGACCGCCTTACCCTCCCAGATTTCAGCAACAGCAACATCAACATCCTCCAACTCCTCAATTGGAAAAATAAATCTATAATGGAGGAGATGATATTGAAGTATATGGCAAACACCGAAGTGATAATCAAGAGCCAAGTTATGGCAATTAAGAACTTGGAAAACCAAATGGGCCAAATGGCCAACATGCTAAATAATAAACCACATGGAGCGCTATCAAGCAATACAGAGGCAAATCCGAGAAGGGACAGAAAGGAACAGTGTCAGGCTATCACTCTAAGGAGTGGAAAAAAGACTGTTGAAATTGGGCCTGGCGCGGCCACGTGCCAAGAAGAAGGAAACACGGAGTGCCCTCTCCAATGTGCAGAAAATTCAGAGCAAGTTTTGACTGAAGAAAGTGATGGGAAGCATGTAATTACAGCAAAACAGAAGGAATCAGCTGAGAAATCTAATGCTATACCACCAGTTGTGTACCCTCCTGTGACATACCCTCAGAGACTCCAGAATCAGAAATTAGATAAATAGTTTACTAAATTCTTGGAGGGTTTTAAGAAGCTACAAATTAACATACCTTTTGTAGAGGCGTTGGAACAAATGTCGAGCTATGTTAAGTTCATGAAAGGCATTCTGTCAAGAAAGAAGAAACTGGAAGACTATGAGACAGTTGATTTAACTGAAGAGTGCAGTGCGGTTTTGCAACGCAAGCTACCTCATAAGCTCAAGGACCCCGGAAGTTTCACGATACCTTGCTCCATTGGGAAGTTGTCCTTAAACAAGTGTTTATGTTACTTGGGGGCGAGCATTAATCTTATGCCTCTATCGGTGTTTACACAGTTGGGATTGTCAGCTCCTAAGCCGACAAACATATCATTGCAGCTTGGCGATAGATCCAACACATATCCGAGGGGTATTATAGAAGATGTCCTGGTGAAAGTGGATAAGTTTATCTTCCCCGTCGACTTCATTATTCTTGACTATGAAGAAGACAAGGAAATACCGATCATTCTGGGGAGACCTTTCCTAGCTACTGGACAAACTCTCATCAACGTATAGAAGGGAGAACTTACAATGAGAGTTCAGGACCAAGAGGTTACGTTTAATGTATTCAAAGCTATGAACTTCCCCACTGATGAAAAAGAATGTTTCTGAATTGATGCAGTCGATAGGGTATTAATGAAGAGGCTATGTAAGTTATGAGCAGTGATTCTTTAGAGAGTGCCTTACTGGGGGATTTTGACATGGAGGATATAGATGTGGTTGATTATGTGTAAATTCTAAATACAGTGCCACAGATGAGAAAATTTAAGAGTCCGGTTGAACCACTCGGCCACACAGGGGAGACATCGAAGTGTCTTAAACCTTCTCCTGAGATGCCTCCTATTCTTGATCTTAAACATCTTCCTAACCATCTAAAGTATGCATTTTTAGGTGAATCTGCCATGTTACCAGTTATAATTTCCTCTACAATATCATCTTGTTAGGAAAGTAAGCTGCTGTGAGTTTTAAGGGAATTCATATCTGCTGTTGGGTGGACCATAGCGGATATCAAGGGGATAAGCCCCTCATTCTGGATGCATAAGATACTTCTTGAGGATGACAGTAAGCCAACAGTAGAGCAACAGAGGAGACTAAATCCTATAATGAAAAGAAATCTTTAAGTGGTTGGATGTCGGTATCATATACCCAATATCAGACAGCTCATGGGTGAGCCCGATGTAGTGTGTACCGAAGAAAGGAGGCATGACTGTAGTAGCCAACAAAAATAATGAATTAATTCCTACTAGAACAGTCACAAGGTGGAGAGACTGTATAGATTATTGCAAATTGAACAAGGCGACCAAAAAGGACCATTTCCCTCTCTTGTTCATTGACCAGATGTTGGATAGGTTGGCAAGACATGACTACTACTGCCTCCTAGATCGATATTCAGGGTATAATTAGATAGTTATAGCCCTAGAAGATCAGAAAAAGACTACCTTCACGTGCCCCTATGGAACTTTTACGTTCCAGGAGGATGACTTTTGGCTTAGGCAACGCTCTAGCCACATTTTAGAGCTGTATGATGGTGATATTCTCCGACATGGTTTAGCAGAATATGGAAGTCTTCATGGACGACTTTCGGTCTTTGGGGACTTATTTGACATATGCTTGGAGAATTTGGTTATGGTCTTGAAGAGGTGTGTTGAGACCAATTTAGTGTTGAATTGGGAAAAGTGTCATTTCATGGTACAAGAGGGAATTATCCTCTCGCATCAAGTTTCAGGGAAAGGATTATAAGTTAATAAAGCCAAATTGGAGACTATTAAGAGCTTACCACCACCAACTTCAGTTAAGGTGGTCCGCAGTTTCCTTGGGCATTCGGGGTTCTATCATCGATTTATGAAGGACTTCTCGAAGATCACAAAGCCATTATATAGTTTTCTTGAGAAGGATGTCCCATTTAAGTTCGAAGAGGAGTGTTTGATAGCTTTTGAGCACTTAAAGAAAATATTGACTACAACACCGATTGTCACAGTGCCCGACTGGTCTCTACCTTTTGAACTAATGTGTGATGTAAGTGACTTCGTTGTGGGAGTCGTTTTGGGGCAACGCAGGGAAAATATTCGATAAATTTTATTTATACCTGATTGGCATGAGAGTAGTAGTGTATATAGATCATGTTGCCATCCGATATTTGATATCTAAGAAAGATGCCAAGCCCTGTCTCATTCGATGGATTCTTCTACTACAGGAGTTTGATTTAAAAATCAAAGACAGAAAGGGTACTGAAAACCAAGTGGCAGACCACTTGTTCCGACTAGAGAACCCAGGGAAAGACACGAATGATGGAGTCCTGATTAATGAGTCTTTCCCGGATGAACAATTGTTTGTTGTGCAAGGAGAAATCCCATGGTTTGTTGATTTGTAAACTTCTTGGTGAGCAACATTCTCCCTCCTGATTTGACACGACCCCAAAAGAAAAAGTTTATACATGATGTCAAATGGTACATATGGGATGTGCCATATCTATTTAAGTAGTGCGCAGAGAGAATGATTAGGAGGTGTATCCCATACAGTGAGACAGAGAGCATACTAAGGGCTGCCATGCATTAGTCTACGAGGGACACTATAGGGGAGAGAGGACAACAACCAAGGTGCTTCAAGCAAGATTTTATTGGCCGACACTCTTTAAAGATGCCTATAATTTTATGCAGAACTGTGATTGATGACGGCGGGTAGGCAACAACTCCAAGAGGAATGAGATGCCCTCGAACATGATCTTTGAGGTTGAGATATTTGACGTTTGGGGTATAGACTTCATGGGGCCGTTTGTTTCATCGTGCAAAAATTTATACATTCTACTGGCGTCGAATTATGTTTCCAAGTTGGTTGAAGTGGCGGCTTTGCCAACGAATGATGCTAAGGTAGTCTTGTAATTTCTATAAAAAAGTATATTCACAAGATTCGAGACACCCAGGGCTATCATTAGTGACGAAGGCACTCACTTTTGTAACAGACAGTTTATAGCGTTATTGGCTAAGTATGGGGTGAATCATTGTGTCGCCACAGCCTACCATCTCCAAACTAACTGCTAAGATAAGGTCTTCAATCGTGAAGTAAAGAGCATCTTTGAGAAAATTGTCAATCCTATGAGGAAAGATTGGTCAATTAAACTCGATGATGCAGTGTGGGTATACAAAACTGCGTACAAGATACCGCTGGGGAGGTCACCATATCAGCTGGTATATAGGAAAGCTTACCATCTTCCCATGGAACTTGAGCACAAGGCATACTGGGCCATTAAAAAGTTAAACTTTGACCTCAAAGCCACAGGGGAGAAGAAACTTCTTCAATTAAATGAGCTGGATGAATTCAGACTGCATGCTTATGAGAATTCAAAATTGTGCAAGGAAAAGGTGAAAAAGTGGCACGACCATAAAATTACGGATAGGAAGTTTGAGCCAGGGCAAGCGACGTTGTTGTTCAACTCACGTCTTCAACTTTTCCCGGGAAAACTAAAGTCAAGATGGTCGGGTCCATTCACGGTAAAAACCGTGTATCCGCACGGTGCAGTTGAGATTTTTAGTCAAGACCCGGGCAAGTCGTTCAAGGTTAATGCGCAGTGGTTGAAGCACTACTTTCAGGGCTACGTCGATTGGCAGAAGTCATCCATGACCCTTTCTAATACATGAACATATCTGAGAAAATTAAGCTAATTAAATATAAACAAGCGCTTAATGGGAGGTAACCCATCAATTCTTTTCTGCCTCTTATTTAATTCTTGTTCTATATCTCTATTCCCCCCCCCCCTCATATTTAATTCTGAAATGAGTTAAGAGCATATTGCATATAGTATAGAAAGATGTCGCATAAAACATTTTTGATAATAATTGCATTCAACTTGCATAGTCCAATTTTGAGGAATAAATGTCTCATTTGTGAATGCTTTTTGTGCAGGAAATAAACTTCATATGCTAGTAGGATGCCAAGTTATATATTACTATATAAAGTTTAGTGCAGGAACCAGGGCAGCGCGGCCACGCCCTCCTCAAGGAAAAACTCGACGCGCCCGCGCCAATAGCCAGAGAAC
This sequence comes from Panax notoginseng, assembly GCA_016801055.1. Lineage (NCBI taxonomy): Eukaryota > Viridiplantae > Streptophyta > Magnoliopsida > Apiales > Araliaceae > Panax > Panax notoginseng. The sequence goes on along the minus strand of CM029015.1, from coordinate 122,828,085 downwards.
TACCCTGCCAAGTGCTGTCGCGCCTTCCTTAAGGTCAAACATGGCGCACCCGTGTCAATACCCAGAAACTGCCAGTTTTTAAAGTCGTAAAAATTTGACCCAGCCCTTATAACTACTAAATTTTATCAAAATTTCATAGCAAACCATCTCATATGCACACTCCCTCTCCTAATCTACCATAACCTCTAAAAACCTACTATCCTTCTCCTTCTAAATCAAAAATTCTCCACATAACCCTAACCCTACCTTCCACCATACAATCGGTCCATTTCTAATTTTAGCAACATAGTAGGGTTTGCAGACAGAGGAGTCCGAGGCACAAGTTTGGGGGTTGTTCTTCACTATTTCTTTAGTTAGGGTTTGCATAGAGAAAATTGGGGGATTATCTTTTGGATTCACAAGTTAAGGATTGCAAGTGAACTTTTTTGTAGAATATTATGGGTTCAAAGAGGGCACGATCAGTCACTCCTTCCTCGTCCTCTAATAGCAGTCAAGACGAGAATATGTTGGACACGTCTAGGTTCATCAACCTTTCGGCCCAGACTCAATATTACAAGCTGGTGACAATGTCGTTTGTGTAGGAAAGGGGCTGAAGCCGACCAAAGCGGATGGGAAGATGTTAGACATGATCAGAGAAAAGACTTAGTTTGGGGTTGTGGCAACACCTGCGGCTGCACCATTGGCTATAGTGCGGGAATTCTATGCTAATGTCAGGGAGACACAAAGCGGAGTAGTTAGTAGTATTGCATTATAGTAGTTGCATATGGGGAGTTTAGGGGAGTTTTCTAACCCTTTATCTCCATTAAGGATAATGTATATCTTAAGTTTGTGGGTATTAGGTTGTAGTTAGTAGTATTGCATTATAGTAGTTGCATATGGTACTAGTGCATGTTTAGGTTGCATGATAGTTTGCAGTTTATTACTTATTAGTTAAGTTTGCATGATTATTTTTTTTAGTTTTCATTTATTTGTTTACTTAGTTATTTGTTTTGTTGCATTTCCTTTCATGATCCCATGATTGAGTCTGTTGAATTTCAGTCTGGCCGATGATGATATTAAAATTTTATAGATGTTTGAACTCTATTGATAGCTTAAGCTTAGTCATAGTTTCATACATGATGCAGTCTTTACCTGTTACTTTGATGATACCGGATAGCACGTTTTTTATTATGAGCTTGTAGTTTAGATTAGCACATGCTTGTCTTTTGAGAAAAAAAATTCTATTTTTAAAAATACAATTTTGTAGAAAATGAGTAATGACCATAATGACACAGAAATTCAAGTTTGGGGGAAAACATTGGGTATGCATGCTATAAAAAAAATAAAAAATAAAAATAGAAAATCCAGAAATAAAAAAAATTGTTATATGAATAAACACTCTGGCTAGTTTAGTTTTGTGGCCTTTGATACTTGAGTAAGTATGCCCGAGGGGATGTCTCTACACCTAGCTCCCTAAAGCCTGGCGGTTTAGGAGTCGTTGGTTGAAAGCTCGCTAAGGGGTATCACTAAAAAGCCTAAGAGGACTAGACATTGCACAGTCAGGTGTAAAAGAGGGAAAGTGCGAATATTGCCCTCGTGAGTGAATAAAAGCAGAATAAGCCCTTTGTTGACCTTTAGTTTAGATTGATGTGCTAGATTGGTTGTTATTTCATATGTCTCAGTTTTCTAGACTTAAAGCCTTATTTTTTCCTTCTTGGAAACATAGCATGTAGAATGTTTACCTTTATCAAGCTTATTTGTGGATATTAGCACACAAACACACTAAATCATTGTCAATAGGTTTGGATTTTCAGATTGTATATCTTTATGACTTTAGCTTGGTTTGATGCTTTGTTCATAGATCTTGTAATTTCTTTAAGGCAACTCCTATTGGAATTCATATTTGGCTGAAAATTTGGGATTCATTGTCATAGTAGCATAGTTTGTATATCATGTAGATTGCATTTGTATTTGCTGCTTAAGGACAAGCAATAGTTCAAGTTTGGGGGTATTTGATAAGTAGGTTTTATACCTACTTATTAGCTATCTACTTGCTAGAACTATAACTTAATATCAATTGTTTTAGTTACTTTTTTACGCGTTTTATCTTCATTTTTTAGTTTGCATGGTGGAAACTCTTTTGTTAGCATCGTGGATGGAAATGGCATGGAAACGGCGTATTGGCGAGCTTGTGGTGGAGTGAAGATGGACCTGGCATATGAAAGTGAACATGGAAGTGAGAAGAAGAAGAAGCTTGAAGCTAGCAGCAGCAGCTAAAGGACTAATGATGAGTGGGTAATATACCCATAAATCGGATATACTTGGGTTTAAATTGTTGTATTTTTGAGTCATTTAAGAATATTTTTATTGGGTTTAGTGGTTATTTTGCAGATTCGGGAGCTGCAGGGACGAATTGGGAATTTGGAGCAAAGAGTGGCAATATGGTAATTTCAAAGAAGTCCAGCGCCGGGGCGCTGGAAATTACACAAAGGACAGCGCCGGGGCGCTGAGCCTCGGTTGGCTTTGACTGGGACGCGCGTTGACGTTTCGGCTGACTTGATTATTGAAGTTGATTTAAAGCCTAACTGGATTGGGATTGTAAAAAGCTATAAAAAGAGATTAAGTGCTGAAATTAGGGATCTATCTAATCTTATTCATTCATTCATTGGAGGCTACACAAGGATTACTTGAAGACTAAGAATTGGCTACAGAGTTTTCTTCTTCTTCTCTTTATTTTCAATTTGTAATTCTTTAAGGATGATTTGCAAACAATTATTGGTTTTTATTTTCGTCATGAACTAATTCCTTTTATTAAGATTCCAATGGAACCTTTTATGGTTATGAATTGATTATCTAATTTATTCAAATTATTTATGTTGAAGAGAATTGTTCATTATGTCTTGTATTTATTGATTAATTATCTGGCTAATAATTACCGTGTTACTCTAGAAGGAATCGAGAGAGGAATTCTAGAGTTAGAACTGAGCAGGGTGACATGTGACTTAGTTATTTACACAGTAAATAATTAGGTTTGTGAATAGAATGAGAATATCTATTTGCCGTATGTAACATAAAAAGAATTGGGTTTGTAACAAGTTTAATTCAATTGTTTTGCATAGAGATATAACAAAATTAATCTGGGTTAAATAGAAGGCAATTGATCACTCGAGAGAGGGCTTTTGGCATTTGAGAATTCCTGTTAACAATTCATTAGATTTAATAATTGGGATAATTGGATAATTGATTTAATAATCATAATTGGGGAAATTGGAGTCTTAATTGCCATTTATTTGCATTCAAATAATTCTTGATTTGTTCTTCGTTTTCTTTTAGAATAATTTCTTGCTTTATTAAAATTAGTTTTTTTAGTTTTAAGAATCACAATTTTCAGTTGTTTAAATAAAATTGAATTGATACAGTGCTAGTAATTGGAGTTTATTAATTAGAATTCTCTGAGGGATCGACACTCTAATTTATCACTATATTACTTGTTGATCGTGTATACTTGCACGTTTGCTTTGATTGTGAAATCAACCAACAAGTTTTTGGCGCCGCTGCGGGGGAATTCTTTGTTAATATTAATTCCATATTAGTTATAATCAATTCGGTCTTAATTTAAACGTTACTTATTTTTCTTCTTATTTTTGTAGGAATTCTTTGCAAGTGTATGCACACTAGATCAAGGGCGAGAAAGGAACTTTTTCCTTATACAGACGAAATTAAAAGGAAGTTCTGAAAAGCGCAATCAACTAGTGTGGCACCACCCGAGGAAGAAAAAATGGCAGAACAAGAAATTCCAGTGAACATGGCAGGGAACTATCAGAAATCACTTCGGGACTATGCCATGCCGAATGTCATGGATATTCAGTCGAGTATTAGGAGGCCGGCAATCAATGCTAACACCTTTGAGATCAAACCAGCAACCATTCAAATGCTTCAGAATCAATGTCAGTTTGGGGGTAGTTCATTAGATGATCCGAATGAGCACATCTTAAGTTTCTTGCAAGTTTTCGACACCTTCAAATTCAACAACGTGTCAGAAGATGCTATAAGGTTAAGAATGTTCCCATTTACCTTGAAAGATAAAGCACGAAGTTGGTTACACTCTCAGCCTTCAGACCCAATCCTCACTTGGAATGATTTAGCTCAAAAATTTCTAGCTAAGTTTTTCCTACCAGCAAAGTCAGCAAAACTACGGAATGATATTCATACCTTCGTACAGTTTGATTCAGAATCATTGTATGAGGCGTGGGAAAGGTTTAAGGATATGCTCCGCAAGTGCCCACACCATGGAATTCCACAGTGGATGCAATTGGGGATATTTTGTGATGGTTTACAAGCATCCACGAGGGCAAGTATTGATGCAGCAGCAGCAGCAGGAGCGATTATGTCTAAAAATTTAAACGAGGCATATCAGTTGTTAGAAACGATGGCTACCAACAACTATCAGTGGCTCATGACAAGGACTAATCCTCCGAAAACAGTGGGAAAGTATGATGTGGATGCGATAAGATCATTACAAGTGCAAATGACCATAATGGCTAAGCAGATAGAATTATTGCGTCCACAATCCACCCAGCAAGTAGCGATGGTTTGTGAAGTATGTGTTGGGGGTCATACTAAGGATCAATGTGCCATAAATGCTGAAGCAGCACAATATGTGGGGAGTTATAGTCAGTCCACTCAGCCTTATCCGAATCAAAATGTATATAATCCGGGGTGGAAAAATCTTCCGGGGTTTTCATGGAGTAACAACCAAGCTGCAGAACAAGCGCCGAGAGAACAAAACAATTCCGAGTTTCAAAACCAGACACAACAACTTATGCGAAAAGCAAGTTGGGAAGAAGCCTTAGAAAGATTTGTTAAAGCAACTAAGAAAAGGAGTGAGGAGAGTGATAAGAGATTTAATCAAATGGAGCTAAGTATACAAAGTCAGAATGCATCAATCAAAAATTTGGAAAATTAAATGGGACAAATGGCGCATGCATTGAATAACCGACCACTTGGAACACTTCCGAGAGACACCGAGAAAAACCCGGGCAGAGATGAGCATTGTAAGGCAGTAACTCTATGAAGTGGAAAAGAACTACAAGAGTCAGTCACGGATAGGGAAAAGGAGGATAAGGCATCAATTGAAACAGAGGAAGTGGTGGAGACCGAAAAGTGTCAAGATGAGACCTTACAACAGAAAAATTCAGAACCAACCAGTATAATGCCTCCCATACCGTATCCGCAGAGATTTCAGAAATCCAAGTTGGATAAGCAGTTCTCACGATTTTTGGATATCTTCAAGAAGTTGCATATCAACATCCCCTTCGCCGAAGCCTTGGAACAGATGCCGAGTTACGCGAAGTTTATGAAGGAGGTTTTGTCGAAGAAGAGGAAGTTGGGTGAATTCAAAACAGTAGCATTGGCCGAAGAATGCAGTGCCATCATTCAGAATAAGTTACCGCCGAAGCTCAAGGATCCAGGTAGCTTTAATATACCATGTGAGATTGGAAATCAGTTTTCGGGACGAGCATTATGTGATTTGGGGGCCAGTATAAACCTAATGTCGTTATCCGTCTACAGCCAGTTCGGACTTCAGGCTCCACGCCCAACAAATATCAGTTTACAGTTAGCGAATAGATCGGTTACATATCCACGAGGTATTGTTGAAGATGTGCTAGTAAAAGTGGATAAATTTATCTTTCCCGCGGATTTCTTTATTCTGGATTGTGAAGTGAACAGTGAAATCTCGATCATTCTTGGGCGACCATTTTTGGCATCAGGTAGAACATTGATTGATGTTCAAAAAGGTGAATTGACAATGCGAGATGAAGATCAATAGGTCACCTTTAACATTTTCAAGTCAATGTCTTACCCAAAAGAAAAAGGTGGATGTATGCGGATTGATGTCATGAAGGAATGGGTGAATCATAAATTCAGCACAACTTATTCGAAGGACCCACTTGAATCTATTTTACTCGGGACAGACGAATATGGTAGTGAAGATGATATCACATATGTCAAATGGCTAGACACACCATCAGTCTTTCGGAAGAGCACTCAATCTTTTGATACCATAGAGAGGCCCGAAGCGGAAGGTAAAAAGTTCAAACCCTCAATAGAAGAGCCACCGGTGCTGGACTTAAAGCCATTACCATCCCACCTGCAGTATGCATATTTGGGAAAAGACGATACCCTACCAGTGATTGTTTCGACAGACTTGACTGATACGCAAAAGGAGAAACTGCTACGGGTCTTGCGAGAATTCAAAACAGCAATTGGGTGGATTATAGCGGACATTCGAGGTATTAGCCTGTCATTCTGTATGCATAAAATCTTAATGGAAGAGGGGGCAAAACCAACCATCGAGATGCAAAAAAGGCTAAACCCCATCATGAATGAGGTGGTGAAAAAGGAAATTATAAAGTGGTTGGATGCTGGCATTATTTACTCGATCTCAGATAGTTCATGGGTAAGTCCTGTACAATGTGTACCAAAGAAAGGGGGCATGACAGTGGTGAAGAATGAAGCTAATGAGCTCATCCCAACTCGAACAGTTACAGGATGGAGAGTATGCATGGACTACCGCAAGCTAAATAAAGCCACACGTAAGGATCATTTCCCCTTGCCATTCATTGATCAGATGTTGGATATGCTAGCTGGACATCAGTTATATTGTCTCTTGGATGGTTATTCTGGATATAATCAAATTGCTATAGCACCGGAGGATCAAGAGAAAATGACATTCACATGCCCATACGGTACATTTGCATTTCGGCATATGGCTTTTGGTTTATGCAATGCACCGACAACCTTTCAACGGTGCATGATGGCAATCTTCTTCGATATGGTCGAGAAAAATTTGGAGGTATTTATGGACGACTTTTCTGTGTTCGGTGATAGCTTTGATCTTTGCCTGAAAAATTTGATTTTAGTGTTGAAACGTTGTGTGGAAACTAATCTGGTTCTCAATTGGGAAAAATGTCACTTTATGGTGAAAGAAGGGATTATTCTAGGGCATAAGGTTTCTGCAGCAGGGTTAGAGGTGGATAAGGCAAATATAGAGACTATTGAAAAATTACCTCCTCCATTATCAGTAAAGGGAGTTCGGAGCTTCTTGGGGTATACAGGTTTCTACAGACGCTTCATCAAAGATTTTTCACAAATTTCAAAACCTTTATGCTCCCTGTTGGAGAAAGATGTCCCTTTTAAAATGGATCAGTTATGTATCGAGGCATTCGAGATTTTAAAGAAGAAGTTGGTATCTGCTCCGATCATTGTGGCGCCCGATTGGTCTTTACCATTCGAATTGATGTGCGACGCAAGCGATTATGCAGTGGGAGCAGTATTGGGACAACGTCACAATAAGATCTTTCACACAATCTACTACTCCAGCAAAACGTTGACAGACGCTCAGTTGAACTACACAACCACCGAAAAAGAACTACTTGAAGTTGTGTTTACCTTCGACAAATTTAGAGCATATCTCATTGGAACTAAGGTCATTGTCTACACGGATCATTCTGCAATCAAATATTTGATCGAAAAGAAGGATGCCAAACTGAGGTTAATACGGTGGGTGTTACTGCTGCAAGAATTTGATTTGGAGATCCGAGATAGAAAGGGTACAAAAAACCAAGTGGCGGATCATCTTTCGCGGTTGGAAAATGCAGACGTATAGAGCCAAGACAATGCACTGATTAACAAGAAATTTTTGGATGAACAAATTGTCCGAGTATCCACAACACTGCCTTGGTATGCTGATTATGTGAACTATGTGGTTGCTAAGGTGACACCACCAGATTTGAACTCGCAACAACGAAAGAAATTCCTCCATGACGTGAAACAGTACTATTGGGATGAACCGTTCTTAGTTAAAGCCTGCGCAGATCAAATAATTCGACGATGTGTGCCACATGAAGAGATGAACAGCATATTGGGTCATTGCCACTCATCAGACTATGGAGGTCATTATTTCGGTGATCGAACGGCGGCCAAGGTGTTACAATCAGGATTTTACTGGCCTTAGTTATTCAAGGATGCGTATCTCTATGTGCTAAAGTGTGATCGATGCCAATGCGTAGGTAATATCTCCAAGCGAAATGAAATGCCACTCAACTCTATATTGGAGGTAGAACTGTTCGACCTTTGGGGAATCGATTTCATGGGACCGTTCCCCTCATCTTTTAATAATCAGTATATTTTGTTGGCGGTGGATTGTGTGTCCAAATGGGTAGAAGCCGCAGCTTTACCCACAAATGATGCCAAAGTTGTTCTTCGATTCTTAAAGAAGAACATCTTCACGCGATTTGGGACTCCCCGGGCAATAATAAGTGATGAGGGAATGCATTTCTGTAATAAGCTGTTCACAAAATTGTTGGTGAAGTATGGGGTTCGTCATAAAATCGCAGCTGCGTATCATCCCCAAACCAATGGCCAAGATGAGGTCTCGAATAGGGAGGTCAAGAGAATTCTAGAAAAGGTGGTCAATCCGTCACGAAAAGATTGGTCATTACGTCTTGACGATACTCTATGGGCATATCGTACAGCATACAAGAATCCGATCGGCATGTCACCTTATTGAATGGTTTACGAAAAGGCGTGCCACCTCCCAGTCGAGCTAGAACATAGTGCACACTGGGCCATTCGGAAGCTCAATTTTGATGTACAAGCAACGGGTGAAAAAAGGTTGCTGCAGCTCAACGAGATGGATGAATTATGATTCACCGCCTATGAAAATGCAAAACTCTACAAGGAGAAAGTCAAAGCTTGGCATGATAAGAAAATTCTCAATAGGACGTTTGAACCGAACCAACAAGTCTTGCTTTTCAATTCTCGACTACGGTTATTCCCTGGAAAACTGAAATCTTGTTGGTCGGGACCTTTTAAAGTCGTGTCTGTTGCACCATATGGTAACATCGAGATCGAAAAACCAAATTCAAATTGCACATTCAAGGTTAACGGCCAACGTCTGAAACATTATTGGAGTGGAGCCATCGACAAGCTACGGTCATGTACTTCTCCGATCCAGCGACCAATTAAGCAACACCAAAAAGTCGGGCTGACGACTGTAAACCAAGCGCTTATTGGGAGGCAACCCATTTAGTTCTATTTTTATTCGATTTAGAATTCTTTTATTTTCCTATTTTAATCTTTTAGTATTGCTCGAAAAAGATTTTGCTAGATTGATTCTTAAAATTTTTCATGTATGCAGGACCTGTACATGGCATAAAAAATTAATTCCAGGAATAGTGTGACATGTAGAGCCCCGGCGCTTGATCCCTATGCAAAACCAGCGCCCCGGCGCTGGTCTCGGTCATCAGCTACTGACATGCAGCGCCCCGGTGCCCAGTACCAAGGTAAACTCAGTGCCCCGGCGCTGAGCTCAATCAGGACCTACTGACATGCAGCGCCCCGGAGCTGTCATTAAGCTAAATCCCAGCGCCCCGGCGCTGAGGATGTGAAGAAGATTCCTACTTAAGTTGAAATACTCGGTTTTTATCTCCTCATCTTTTCAAATACCTCCCATGCCTCTACTACTAATCTGGTAACTGCTCTAACCTTTTCATATAGTCTCCTAATTTCGAGCAAACCTCGACATATCACATTGAGATTTCCATTTGCAAAATAACTCTAATCTTCCACAAAGGTATGTTTCTAAATTACACTTCCTATATGGTGAATTCAACTCTTGTTAATTGGAAGATGGGTAAGTTAATGTGCACCTTAGTTCATACTCTCTACATCTATATACCGATTCTCACCCTTTTCAATTTCGATTATCTCACTACTATCCCGAAAGGTGAGACACGTTTGATTGGGCACCAATTTTGATTGAGATACCATACATATGTGGTAATTGTGTTAGAAATTTGACTTAATAAGAAAGTAGTGTGATTCACAGTAATTTATGAGAAGCCCATAAGGTGTTTGATAATTTGTCTGAGTCAATGATCATGTTCAAATTCGCACATATCACCATATCCATGCACATTATTGATGGATCCTCTTGTCAACGCAATATTCCACATCTACTGTTGCCCATATTCATTACTATTGTGGGACGAATTATATTGTCTTGAGGCATACACAAGGATATGTTACTTCTTATGACAAAACTTTTGGGTGAATTATATGTGTTTCTTACCACTGGTAGAATTTGAAAAATACATACATCTAATTGGTACAATTGTGCGTTTTCATGCTAGTATATGTCCTACCACACCCTCAACTATGTACTTAATATTTACATATATTTTGATGTTTGGGGGTAGTGTCATGGATACGTGTATCCCAACTAATTTTTTGTCAACTGTAACTAATTGTGAATTCGTATTATTGCAAAAATCTCTTAATGACTTCAAAGCGACAACGTGGAGACGGTTCCGGTTCCGCCTCGGCTCCTCCGAGATTTGATAGCCGACGATTTGTCTCCGCCGAGGCACACGAATGCTATAACCGTATGGCCACTCATTCATTAGTCCCCGAACGTGGTTTGAGGCCCGATCAAACCAAGGATAGAGAGATAGCGGTCATGATAGCTGAAAGAAATTGGTTCTCCCTCACCGAACAGCCTGACCCAGCAGTGATTGCAATTGTCAAGGAATTCTGCGCTAATGTTTAAGAACATGATCACTACGGAGTGTTTGTGAGGGGAAAGACAGTGGAAATTGGCGACGAAGATATCAATGGGTGTTATCAACTGAATTTGGAAGATCTTAACGACGAGTATGTCGGGCTTCTGAGCCAAGGTCCAGATTATGAGAAGATAATTCGCGAGCTGTGTCAACCGGGCACCACATGGACAGTGCATGAGCGGGGTAGCATGACCTTCCCCCATTCTAACCTCAGTCTATATGGGAAGGTGTGGTATGCCTTCATTTGTGCCAAACTCATGCCATGCACACATGTGAGCCATGTCACAAAAGAAAGAGTGGTGTTGCTATACTCTATTATTCAAGGCTTGTAAATAGATGTTGGACACGGCATTCAGCAGTCTATTCTCCGAGCATCCCGAGGAGGGACCACAGGAGGCTTACCACATCCATCTCTCATCTGTGTTTTGTGTGCTAAGTTCGGAGTAAAATGAAAATTGGATGAGATGATCCAAACGCCTATACCAGTTTTGGACCACAAGTTGATCAGTAGGTATAAAGTGTGGACAGGTGGGGCAAATCACCCTAGGGGATTGGGTTTCATGATTCCCCAAGTTGCACCTACACAAGCACCACCACCTTAGGCTCCACCTACTGATGGCCCATCTACAGCAGCTCATCGTGGTGTGGTCCCCGAAGCTGTCCAGCGGGAGATAGACGGCTGGTTTTACAATATGGAGTCCCAGAATATGCGCTTGTCGGAACGGCAAGATGTGATTTTCAAATTCTTAGTTGACCAATTTGCTGCACATAATGCATTGACCGTCCAATCACATCCGGGCGTTCAACTTAGCCATTTCCTAACTGCTCCTGTTCTCCCTGTATTTCCCCCTTTCGATCAAGAGATGAGCGAGGATGATGATGCACAACCCGAAGAATAAGCTCGTCAGGGAAGTCCTATGTTTTATTTTGTTATATTTTTCACATGAGGACATTGCTCTAGATTAGTTTGGGGGTAGTTAAGTTTTATTTTCAAATTTGTAGTTTGTTGTTAGTTTGTGGATTTGGATTGTTATTGTTAGTTAAATATTGCATTTAAGATTGCATAATAATTCCGGCGTTTGCTAGTGCGTTTATTCGGGGGCTAATGATGAAATTAGAATTGCATGAACAAGTCTAGTAAGGATTGTTGAGTCAGTTATATGATTTTCTTGACATGATTGGAATCTTTATCTGTTTGACCTGATATTATAGGATAGCACTTTGAAAAACGATCATGTTGGCTATAATAGTTTAAATGGTTAGATACTAGAGTTCTAAAGGATAATTGCTAGTGAAATGAAAAGACAATCTGAATAGCTAGTGAAGACTGAATTTATACATAAACTCGAGTTTGGGGGAAAAATATTTGGAATATATAAGCGAAAAAAAACACCGTGGCGTGCTTGTCTAGTTTTGTGGCCTTTGTTACTTGAGCAAGTAAGCCCGAGGGGACTGTCTCTACACCTAGCGCCCTAAGGTCTTAATGGCTTGGGAGTCGTTGGTCGAAAGCTCATTAAGGTAGCATTAAAAAGCCTAAGGGAATAAGACAATGCATAGTCATGAGAGAAAATAATAATAATAATAATAATAAAGCGAAAAAAGTGCAAAATGCCCCCGTCTGAAAAAAAATAATAATAAGCATAAGTATTTCATGTTGACCACTGAATTTTGGTGATTGTTTAATTTTAGTTGAATCTAGTTTATTTGATGAACTCTTGAGTAGAACTGTATGAATCTTTTTATGAACTTTATTATTTTTCAGCTTTTTACTTTTCATTAGTTAGCATGGTTGTTGAACACACACACACAATATCAGTAATAACAGATTTTGATTGGTTGATTGTTGGGATATTATTGATTTGTGTTCACATGATATATTAGCATGTTTTTGTGATTTTTCTGAGGCCTATGGATATACGTGAGCTATTGGATGCTGGAATTACGTTCATTTAGTTAGTTGCATTTGCATGAGTTGTCGTTTTCATATTGTTAGTATTGTTTTGTGTTTGTTGCTTGAGGACATGCAATGATTTAAGTTTTGGGGTATTTGATGAGTGGGTAATATACCCATAAATTGGATATACTTGGGTTTAAATTGTTGTATTTTCGAGTCAGTTAGGAATATGTTTATTGGGTTTAGTGGTTGTTTTGCAGATTCGGGAGTTGCAGGGACGAATTGGGAATTTGGAGCAATGAGTGGCAATATGGTAATTTCAAAGCAGTCCAGCACCGGGGCGCTGGAATTACACTAAGGACAGCGCCGGGGTGCTGAGCCTCGGCTGGCTTTGACTGGGACGCGCGTTAACGTTTCGGCTGACTTGATTATTGAAGGTGATTTAAAGCCTAACTGGATTGGGATTGTAAAAAGCTATAAAAAGAGATTAAGTGCTGAAATTAGGGATTTATCTAATCTTATTCATTCATTCATTGGGGACTACACAAGGATTACTTGAAGACTAAGAATTGGCTACAGAATTTTCTTCTTCTTCTCTTTATTTTCAATTTGCAATTCTTTAAGGATGATTTGCAAACAATTATTGATTTTTATTTCCGTCATGAACTAATTCCTTTTATTAAGATTCCAATGGAACCTTTTATGATTATGAATTGATTATCTAATTTATTCCAATTATTTATGTTGAAGCAAATTGTTCATTATGCCTTATATTGATTGATTAATTATCTGGCCAATAATTACCGTGTTACTCTAGAAGGAATCGAGATCGGAATTCTAGAGTTAGAACTGGGCAGGGTGACATGTGACTTAGTTATTTGCACAGTGAATAATTAGGTTTCTAAATAAAATGAGAATATATATTTGCCGCACGTAACATAAAAGGAATTGGGTTTGTAACGAGTTTAATTCAATTGTTTTGCATAGAGATATAGCAAAATTAATCTGGGTTAAATAGAAGGCAATTGATCACTCGAGAGAGGGCTTTTGGCATTTGAGAATTCCTGTTAACAATTCAGTAGATTTAATAATTGGGATAATTGGATAATTGATTTAATAATCATAATTGGGGAAATTGGAGTCTTAATTGTCATTTATTTGCATTTAAATAATTCTTGATTTGTTCTTTGTTTTCTTTTAGAATAATTTCTTGCTTTATTAAAATTAGTTTTCTTAGTTTTAAGAATCATAATTTTCGGTTGTTTAAATAAAATTGAATTGATACAGTACTAGTAGTTGGAGTTTATTAATTGGAATTCTCTGAGGGATCGACACTCTAATTTATCACTATATTACTTGTTGATCGTGTATACTTGCACGTTTTCTTTGATTGTGAAATCAACCAACAACCAAAAATGCACCAGCAAAGGACTAGCAAACATCCTTCAAAAAAACACATAATCGCGGTTGCGCCCTTATAGAGCTTGGACACGACATATCCGTGTCAGGAGGAAATCTCAACCAGGAGCAGCGCAACCGCGCCCCATTTTGCTTACGGGATAGCGCGGCCACGCCAGAGAAATCTTGACCAGTGTTAACTTTTCATTAAAAATTATGTTTACGTGTTTTCCCTTTAAAGGGTGTAATTGGATGTTATAGACTTATGCTTTAATAGTTATTTTTACTATTCTAGGGTTTTGGAGAGATAGAGAGAGTTCATAGCTTTTACTTCTACTTTTTAGGCTTCTCTCTTATCTCTTTGTTAGATTTTCATAATTAGGGTTTTAATTTGGTTGATTTGAGAATACTGATTTAGCTTGAAGGTTTTCATTGGATAAAGAAATATCATATTGGCACTTTCTTAATCTTTTGGTTCTCTTTGTTTTCATATTATAATCTCATGCTTGAACAGATTCCCATAATGGTTATTGCTTCAGTGATGAACTAATCTCCATTATGGGATTCTAATGGACCGTTTTTTCTTAGTTCAGATTTCTATGCCTCTATCGTATTAATTTGTATGAAATTGGAAAATGAAGTACAAATTCAGATTTAGCCATATTAGCATGTGTTCATGATTTTTACATGTGATAGATTTCATGATTCGTAATCCGGATAGACATATACCGTATTACCGCGTGTAGACAATTGAGAGGACTTGTGCTTAAATCCATATTACTCTTTAAGTCACATAGAAATATATTGGTTTAGCTAATATTGGATGTTCATATATATTCTATCTTTTGTGGATTGTATGTGATATGATCATGGTATATCGAGAGATAGCCATGTTTTACCGTTGTGTTCTCGACTAGCAATCCGTAGTAATCAGTTAGACTTAACAAGAGGTATATAATTTAAATAAGGCACTAAGTGAAGTTAGAATCCCATATCTTCTTAATTTAAATCATTTGCTTGTTAGTTAGTTTATTAGTTAATAATCATTATAGATAGTTAATTCACATCTTAATCATTCGTTTAAGCAGACTAAAATAATTATAAAGTTGTTGCATGTTAGACTAAAAATAATCATTTTTCTCCGTGGGATCGATACTTTTCTTACCTTATATTACTTGTGGACCGCGTGCACTTGCGTGTATGTGATTGCTTTGTTAACACCGAAACAAGTCAACAAGTTCCCCCTAGGCTGAGTAAAGCTGGGAACTTGCATCAAATTCAAAATAAAAATAAAAAACCCTTACCCCGAAAGTGGGAAAATAAGAAAGGTAAAAATGGAAATAGCTATTACCTCGTTCGTATGAAGGTAAATCGAGGGATGATGACTAAAATCATCCAGAAGATCTGGAATAGTCACGTTAATAACTGGAAGCTACCGCGGGGTATGGAAGTAGAAGGAGCATGATCCATAATTGGGACATCCTCCTCCTCGTCCATGGCATCCGACCTATTAACCCGGATAGGGCGAATTACTGACTCAGTCAACCGGTAAGGTTGCCAGGCTGGACGAGGCTAAGGAACATCAGAAGCTCTCCTCCTCGCACATATGGAGGCCCTACAAGAGCTACTCGGCTGATCTTGATCCATAATCTGAACAAAGTCTTCAAATCACCTCAGAAAGGGTGAGATAAGTTTCAAACTTAAAGCTTATGAAAGTTAAATCATTGCTTCATAGCTGGTTTAAATTCTAAAGCATGCATTGTGTTAACATACACAGTAGAGTTAAAATTGCATGCCTAGACTCGTGAAAAAATTTCACCAAAGTCTCCTTTGTAAAATGGAGTGTCCACATGCACATAGGCATGACTAGGTGGCGATTTAGTAGCACACCAACCAAAAATCAAGAACATCTCATATGCATGAAAAACATCAAAATTAAATCCACCATGCCGATCAAATTACCATGTGTGCTTTATTTGAAAACACGTGCTCATTTGTCCTTAAATAGGATGAATAAACTAGCAAAAAAGGGTGTCAAATGACTGTCTCAAAAGTAAGTTTTTTTCATATCAATACGTTTAGCACGGTAAAACATGAGCATTTACTACGTTGAATAATTTTTATCAAGTCATATAAGCATGCATATTCACTATACTGTGTTTAGAAGCATTCTATATGAAATCTATCGTTCTAACGGTCAAAACTTGAAAAGAAAACATGTAAACGTTACCAACGTAGTGCATAACGTTTGTACGGTGACATATTTTGCAAAAAACAGCCCGAACTCAGTAGATCTGAAAAAGAATGTGACGCCCCCAAAATTAGGTATACATCATCCATCTTGGTTCGTCAGATACATGGTACAGAATACAAATACAACTTACTAATACAACTGTCGTGTACAATACGAAAAAACATAACTGTGAGTTTGAATACAGTTATTGTCTACTAGAGACTATACAAACTCAAAAGGAGTCCTCATTACAATTATTGTCACACTATTTAACAGAATAGTGAGGACTACTAATACTATCATCTGGTCCATCACTCCGTTCCCCGACTCGTCCCAGCTATATTCTCATTTCCTGAAGAGAACAGTGAAAGAAAGGGTGAGCTCAACTAGCCCAGTAAGAAATATTATGACTAAGATAATGCAGAATAAATTATCATTAGCCTTCAACAGTATTAAACTGATAAAATATAACAAACATCAAGTTTAACTACAGCGGAACAAGCAATCCATTAAAAGAGTCAAGTAGAAAATAAAATCTACTATCTTCCATGATTTAAAAGGTTTTTCAACACTGTTATCGCTGGGACTCAGCTTAATAAAATAATCCACATCATCGAATCACCTCTGCACTACAACCAAGGATATTCGTGTATTCATTAATGGTCATGATCATGCCAACAACTGTCCATCCATGCACTACGGGCCAATGAGGACTTTTACCACATCATTTTTAACATTACGGTCATGATTATACCGAATAATCCCTGGTCATAATCATACCAAGTCCATCTATGCACTACAGGCCACAGATGACTTTGAACATTTTATAAACATGAGGATGATGACAATGATATAAGAATTCAATAAAACAAGTTCAAGAATTAATTTATCCAAGAATTAACAACGTCCAAATTGTCAACATGATACAGCTTTGTGGAGTAAAATTCAAGAATGCTTAGAAGAATATTTTCATGAAAAGATACTGGATGAAACGCAATTATCAAGGATATTCCACAAATTTCATGGAGTATAGAAGTCAAAACTTAACCAACTGAGTATAATAAAGAATGGAATAACAAAAGAAATCACCATGCATGCGATAGACCGCACAGACAGGTTATTCCAACAGAATAATAAATAATAGAACCAGGTCCGGCGTAACACGCACAGACAGGATATTCCAACAAAATAATAATAAAGACGAAACTAGGTCCGGCGTAAAACGCACAGACAGGATATTCCAACAGAATAATAATAAAGACGGAACCAGGTCCGGTGTAAAACACACAGACAGGATGTTCCAATAGAATAATAATAAAGACGAAACCAGGTCCGGTGTAAAACACACAGACAGGATGTTCCAACAGAATAATAATAAAGACGGAACCAAGTCCGGTGTAAAACACATAGACAGGATGTTCCAACAGAATAATAGAAGAATGTCACCAAGTATAGGGTAGACCGCGTATACAGGTTATTCCAACAGAATAATAAGAAATGGAATAACAACAGTTCTCTTCATGAATAAGAAAGAATAACACCCCTTACCGTTTTAAAGAAGAACTGAAATAAAGAAGTAGTTAAGTAGCAGAATACTTTTCTTCTCTCTCTCTATAGTTTCTCTCTCTAGAGTTCAGTAAATTCGTAAGAAATAATAAAGGAATGAGCTGCTATTTATAGAAAAATAGAATGCATAGTAACTAATCCATGAACGGTCCAAATTGATTACTTTAATCTGACGGTCCATATTTAAAGAAAAATCTTTTAAATAAAATATAATATATTCTATTTATAGAATAACTTTAATATAAGTATTATGTTTTATATAAAAAGATGTTTCTGTTTTATTACGTTAATAATACGAATAAAACAAAACGTCATTATCGCTAAATAATTCATATTATTAACTGACAATAATTGAATCAAACTGAGTGACTTCTCACATAAGCATTAATAATCAATACTGTGTGCTACTATGAAACCACACGTATTACTGTACTTTTACTACCGAGCAGTTCAACAGTATCAATGGTAAAACTTCCGCCGTTATTTTTAATAAAATATTTTTGTCGTTTTCTCAATCCGACAATAATTCTGTTGTGGGGTCCACCAATGATTGTGCCGTTGTACAAATATTCCCTGTTAAAACGAATATTCCCCGACCAATCGAATATTATATAACAACTTGTGTACTTTGCAAAATTTATAAATATTACCCACAACTATAACATTATATCAAATTAACTCCATAATATTCAAAAATGATATTTATAGAAAATTCATCTTTATTTATAAAAGTTGGGGTCTTACAAAGAATCTCGAATTTCTCAATATAGTTCAACTTAAAAATGACTTGTGAAAGGAACGGGGGAAGAAGATATACCCACGAGGAATCGCGGGTCAACCCGTGACCACCTAGGGTGGTCCCCACCCCCTCCAGTTTGATAAAATTTGAGCCTGGAAGTTGAAAAGTCAAATCAGGGAAAAAAGTGCTACACGATTAAGCGAAAAGGGCCTGAAACCCTAAATTCATATACCAAACTTCTGATCTACATGTAAGTCAATGGTATTAACCCAGTTATGGGGTTCAAAAAGTCGATGATAGAGATTATTGAAAATGGC
Organism: Panax notoginseng; assembly: GCA_016801055.1. Lineage (NCBI taxonomy): Eukaryota > Viridiplantae > Streptophyta > Magnoliopsida > Apiales > Araliaceae > Panax > Panax notoginseng. Next base: position 122,809,334 of record CM029015.1, on the reverse strand, counting down.
CCTTGTCAGAACATCAAGAAGGTCCGGTGTCATGAACCATTGGTTTTGAATGCATCAAAACATCCAAATTTTTTAGGGGTATAATTTGTCAAAAAGATATCCCCAGCAGAGATATCAGGCATGTTTGACAGTACAAACCGTTGGTGAAAACTCCAGCGTGGTATCGGGAATGGTCCGATGATGTAAGTCGTTAAGAACTACTTCAAGGAAGGTCAGAATGTCTGACAGTGCAAATCATTTGTGAAAACTCCAACGTAGCATTAGGAATGGTTCGATGATGTAAGTCGTTGAGAACAACTTCAACGAAGGTCAGAATGACTAAAAGTGCAAACCGTTAGCAACAACTCCAGTGTAGCATCGGGAATGGTCTGATGACGTAAACCGTTGAGAATTACTTCAACGAAGGTTTCTGACACTGTAAACTGTTGGCGACAACTCTAGCGCAGCATCGGGAATAGTCTGATGATGTAAGCCACTGAGAACTACTTCAACAAAGGTTAGAGTATCTGATATTGCAAACCATTAGTGACAACTCCAACGTAGCATCAGGAAGAATCTGATGATAAAAGCTATGGAAAACTATCTTACTCGGGGAGGACCGATGATGGAATCTATTATAAATCCCAGCCGAGACACCACGAAGGGTCGGTGATTTTTAGACCGTTATAAACAACTGTTCAAGTAGGCACCGAGGGAATTCGGTGATGGTCAACCTTCAAAAAACTACCGTTCGAGTATGTGTTGTGTAGATATTGTGGAAGCAAGCAGTAAGAATTCTATCTCCAGCAGAACTATCAGCATCAACCTGATAGAAAGGCAGGGCGGTGATGACATTCCCACTATAGCATCGTTAAGGATCCGATGATGTAAACCGGTGTAAACTATCATCAAGATAGGCATCGAGAATCCCCAATGAGTTACTCGTCAAAAAGAGGAACATCCCCGACGGAGGTAAAGTCAGAAAGTGCATATGAAAACGAAAGGTGTTGATGACAAATCCAGATGTCGAATTCAGAAAGGTCCATTGATAACAATCATGGAAGATTTCTCTAGCAGGGATCTTGAGAACATCTCTACAATATGATGTTGAATCAGTTTTAATAATGCTGACTGACATTGCAAACCGTTGGCTTTAATCCAATGTAGCATCGGGAAAGATCTGGTGATGAAAGCACGTAAACTACCATTTGAGTAGACATCAAGGAAATTCAGTGGAGACCATCATTGACAACTTCATCCCCAATAAAAATGGTGGGAGCAGTCAGTGATAGAAAACCTTTGGAGGTAATTCCACACCAAAACATTCTAAGCATATAACATCATATTATGATGCATTACATGGCATTATTTAATTTTGTCATTTTTCAAGTGTCTAGTAATCACTACAAAAAAATGGGCCTTTAGCAACGATTTTTCGGGCAACGACTTTAGAAGTTGTTGCTAAAAATATATGTTTAGCAACAAATTGTGTCCTTCGTTGCAGATTGTGTTAGGCTTTCACTTTTTGCAATGAAATTCATAAGTCGTTGCAAAATTTCGTTGCTAATTCATTGGCGGGAAAAATTTTTGTTGGAAATTCGTTGCAAAATTTTCGGCCACTTGCTTTCCCGTCATCGTAGGCAACGAAAGTATTTTTGTTGCTAAAAATGGGGCTTTAGCAACGATTTTTCAGGCAACGACTTTATAAGTCGTTGCTAAAAGTGTATGTTTAGCAACGAAACTTGTCCTTCGTTGTAGATTGTGTCAGGCTTTCACTTTTTGCAACAAAATTCATAAGTAGTTGCAAAATTTGGAAACAAAATTCGTTGCAAAATTTCTAACCACTTGATTTTTCCTCATCGTGGGCAACGAAAAACAATTTTGTTGCTATATTTCATTGCCTAATATGGACCACATTCATTGGCAACAATCTTTATTTTCGTTGCATATTTTATACAACTTTTTGCAACGACTATTAAAATGTTACCTTAAATTAAGATAATAATAATAATAATAATAATAATAATAATAATAATAACAACAACAACAACAACAACAACAACAACAACAACAACAACAACAACAATAATAATAATAATAATAATAATAATAATAACAATAATAATAATAATAATAATAATAATAATAATAATAATAATAATAATAATAATAATAATAATAATAATAATAATAATAATAATAATAATAATAATAATAATAATAATAATAATAATAATAATAATTACATTTATGTATGTACGTAACAAATCTAAGGAAAGGGGATCTGTTTTAATTTGGGAAAAATAATTTGTTCAGTTATAAATATTAATCCTTGCAAAAAAATAGCAACTAGGCACACGTGCTTGGGTGGTCATTGGATCAATATTCCAAACTGGAGGTTTTGGTTTCGAATCTGTGCATCAACATTTTTTCTGGGATAAAATTTAATATTTGCCACGTCAGTCCGTCCACATATGATACGTACATATGTGTATACAGTGAAATGTTTCACTACGTCCGTCTCAAAATAAATGCCCAATTTTATTTTTTTTAAAGTTATAATTTTTGAAATTAAAATTGAGCACATATAGATATATTTTCTAATTTATAAAAATTAAAGTTTGTAGTTAATTGGTTGTAGTTTATAATGATCATTTGTTATTATTTAGTGTTCGGCAATAACTTAAATTTTAACCCTTTTTTGACTTATAAGTCATTATTAAATTTTTTTCGTGCTTCATGTGCTATATTTTTTATGTATTAGATAAATTTTACTACCACACACACACACACACACACACACACACACACACACACACACACACACACACACACACACACACACACACATATATATATATATATATATATATATATATATATATATATATATATATATATATATATCACAGCTATGCTTCGAACCTAAGACCTTTGGGTTATTAGGCCATTAAGCTACCACTGAGTCATTCTAATTTATTAATGATATTATATAAATATTTATAAATAATAAAAATATGACATTTAATACTAAGGATATTACACACAAATTATTGTAAAAAAATAGATTATTTAATATAAGTAAATATTTAACTTGAGATTACATAAAATAATAAGAACTTTTATTCTTAGACGGAGGGAGTAACTTAAATCATGAACATATTTTTAAGTCCAAAAATAAAATATAAAAGGAAGAATAGTAATAGTAAAATATTATTTTCAAAAAAAATACAAAAAAATATTTTTGTCAAAAAAATAAGTAAAGTTTCATGAAATATAGATTCAAAAAAGTAAAACAAAAAAAAACTTTATTTTCAAAAAAAAACAAAAATGTTTATTTTTTAAAAAAAATGATTAAATTTTCATAAAATATAAATTTTAAATAAGTATAAAATATAAAAATTAAAAATTTATTTTTAGAAAAAATAGAAACTTTTTATTTTTTTAAAATGAGTAAAGTTTCATAATATATAGATTCAAAAAAAGTAAATAGAATTTTTTTTTAATTTTTAAATAGATGTGTAGATTTATTTTATTAAACTTTACTCATTTAATTTAATTAATTTTTTACTCATTTACTTTAAATTTATTTTACTTTTATATTTTAAACTTTTTTTTGAATCTATATTTTATAAAATTTTACTAATTTTTTTTAAAAAATAAAAATTTTCTATGTTGTATGAAAAATTAAGTTTTTTAATTTAATATTTTTGAATCTATATTTTATGAAACTTTACTCATTTTTAAAAAAATAAAAATAATTTTTTTTAAAATATAGTTTTATTTTCTTGTATTATTTTTTTTGAATATTTTATGAAGCTTTACTCACTTTTTTAAAAATAAAAAATTCTATTTTTTCTGAAAATAAAGGTTAATCGACATACCTTCAAAACAAAGGTTAATCGACATACCACAATTTATCCACTTATTAAGTAAACAATTTCAGCTTAGGTAAGTCACACCCTAGCGAAGTATATTACTCGTCTTCTAGACTAATATCTCCGTCAGTGACCATATCCCTGTAACATTAATCAACAATTTCTGTCCACAATCATATGAATAACTCATAATCATAATTGTGATTCTAAATTACTTTTCGCACCCAGGAAGAAGAAAATTTACATCACCTATCTTCACCTGAAACATGAAAAATCATGGTTATACCAAATCACAATTCCTGCTCATAATCATACTAGTAAATTCATCTTTGCACTACGGCTAAAGATTTACAACTGTATAACCAATAATCAACAGTTAATCTTCGCACTACAGGCCAAGGATATACAACTGTAAAATCAATAATGCTGAGACTCAGCTTAATAGTATCACGACCACGAATTATCCATGCACTACGTGCCAAAGATAATCGTGTTTTCAATTACGGTCATGATTATACCAAACAATCCCTGGTCATAATCATACCAAGTCCATCTATGCACGTAAGCCGCAGATGACTTTTACCACATCTATGAATTAATATTTCATTGCTGAGACTCAGCTCAATAATTAATCCTTATCATCGAATCATCCCTGCACTACAGGCCAAGGATATTCTTTAGTATCACGACCACGAATTATCCATGCACTACGTGCCAAAGATAATCGTGTTTTCAATTACAGTAATGATTATACCGAACAATCCCTGGTCATAATCATACCAAGTCCATCTATGCACGTAAGCCACAGATGGCTTTTACCACATCTATGAATTAATATTTCACTGCTGAGACTCAGCTCAATAATTAATCCATATCATCGAATCATCCCTGCACTACAGGCCAAGGATATTCTTTAGTATCACGACCACGAATTATCCATGCACTACGTGCCAAAGATAATCGTGTTTTCAATTACGGTAATGATTATACCGAACAATCCCTGGTCATAATCATACCAAGTCCATCTGTGCACTACAGGCCACAGATGACTTTCAACAAAATATAAACATGAGAATGAGGTATTGACGTATATAGGGTTTCAAACCTCTTAGAAACTTTTGCGTCATTCGCTCCTCATTATCGACCAAATGGGATGCAAACCGGGATAACTCCGCAAACTTAACCTCGTACTGCGATATGGTCATATTATTTTGCTCCAATGCTTATCTCAACATTGTTAGATGCCATTTTCAAACACTGCCACAAAACAAGGGTTAATTAACATATCACATATTATCCCTATACTCTGACCGACCAATTAAATACCAAATAAACTTAGGTAGGTCATACTAGCGAAGGAATTCCCCGTCTCTCCCCTCCTAGTTCTTATCTTACATCTCAGCCAGGGATCATATTCCTAAGCTCTGATACCAACTGTGACGCCCCCAAAATTAGGTATACAACACCCATCTTGGATTGTTAGATATATAGTACAGAATACAAATACAACTTACTAATACAACTGTCGTGTACAATACGACAAAACATAAACTGAGAGTTCTAATGGGAATATTGTCATCTAGACAATATCCATACTCAAGGAGTCCTCATTACATTTATTGTCACACTATTTAACAGAATGGTGAGGACTACTAATGCTATCTTCTGGACCATCACTCCTTTCCCTGACTCGTCCCAGCTATATTCTCATTTCCTGAAGAGAACATTGAAAGAAATGGTGAGCTCAACTAGCCCAGTAAGAAATATTATGACTAAGATAATGAAGAATAAATTATCAATAGTCTTCAACAATGTTAAACTGATAAAATACAATAGACATCAAGTTTAACTGCAGCGGAATAAGCAATCCATTAGAAGAGTCAAGTAGAGAATAAAACCTACTATCTTCTATGATTTAAAAATATTTTCATCAACTTTTATCACTGAGACTCAGCTTAATAAATAAACCACATCTTCTAATCATCCTTTTATTACGGGCCAAGGATATTCATTAAATCATCAATGATCATGACTATACCGAAAAATCCCTGGTCATAATCATACCACAAACTGTCTATCAATGCATTACAAGCCACTGAGGACTTTTACCACACCACTTATAACATCACAGTTCATGATTATACCGAATGATCCCTGGTCATAGTCATACTAAGTCCATCTATGCACGTAAGCCAAAGATGACTTTTAACATAAAATAAACATGAGGATGATGACAATGTTATAGGAATTCAATTAAACAAGTTCAAGAATTAGTTTATCCAGGAACTAATAATATCCAAATTGTCAACATGATACTTCTTTGTAAAGTAACAGTCAAGAATGCTCAGAAGAATATTTTCATGAAAAGATACTGGATGAAGCGCAAATATCAAGGATATTCCACTAATTTCATGGAGTATAGAAATCAAAACTTTAACCAAATGAGTATAATAAAGAATATATGAAACTGCAAATGGATTTTCACCATCCATGCGGTAATCCACGTATACAGATCATTTCCACAATTTAATAAGGAATGAATATAAAGGATCATTCACCATGCATGTGGCAATCCACATAGATAGGTTATTCCAACAGAATAATAAAGAATGGAATAACAGAAGGATTCACCATGCATGCGATAGAGACCGCACAGACATGTTATTCCCAACAGAATAATAAATGAGGAATAATAAATATGGAACCAGGTCAGGTGAAATTCACACCGACAGGATATTCCGACAGAACAATAAATGCGGAATAATAAATGATGGAACCAGGTCAGGTGAAATTCACACCGACAGGATATTCCGACAGAATCGTAAAGAACGGAATAATAAAAGAATTTCACCAAGTATGCGGTACTTCACATAAATAGGTTATTCCAACATAATAATAAAGAATGAAATAACAGAAGAAGATCACCAAGTATTGGGTAAACTGCATATACAGGTCATTCCACCAAGTATAGGGTAAACCACATATACAGGTTATTCCAACAGAATAATAAAGAATGGAATAACATAAGTTCTCTTCATGAATAAGAAAGAATAACACCCCTTACCGTTTTAAAGACGAGCTGAAATAAGGAAGTAGTTAAGTAGCAGAATACCCTTCTTCTCTCTCTCTATAGTTTCTCTCTATAGTTTCTCTCTCTAGAGTTCAGTTGTAACGACCCCAAAATAGGTCCATTCCATCCAACCTATTCTGAGTCGCCAAATACATGGTATAAAAAAAACTGTAACTTTATTACAACAATTGTCGTGCAAAATACAACAACACATATGCTATAAGTTTGGATATAAATATATACAAAATGTGACTCATGTTCCAACCGTGGACATCACCTCACAATGACACCTTACATAAAGGTATAGTCAAAAACTGTTTTAGAAATTAGAATCTTTGGGAAGTGCTCAAGAAAACCTTCGTACATGGGAGGCCACGCATCTAGGTTATGATAGATATCATATGGCCACAGAATTATCCTTGGTTGACCCAATAGACCCCAAAGAAAAACGAGAAGATTACTATCATATTCTTCCCAATGGTGAGTCTTCTCTTGACTTATCATTATCTCCACTGTATCTAACTGAGAATTATACTTCAAACAAATACCAAGATTATATAGGTAGTGCTTGTAGATATACTCGGCAAGCGGATGTGCACAATCATGTCTTATGATGACACGAGATTGTATGTCGTTAGACATCTTGTATGATAGTGGCAAAACACCCTTCCAACGTTGGGTTCGCCTCACCCTATTTGATTCACCAAATATAACTACTAAATGATGACCACCGTTCTATTCCCCTGTTACCCCCGCTCGACCCAGCTACACTCTTATTACCTGAAAGGAATTGTGAACAGAAGGGTGAGCACAACTAGCCCAGTAAAGAATATCATGACTAAAGATAAATAAATTATCAATAGTCTTCATCAATAATAAATCAGAGATTTAGAACATATGGTAGATGATAAAAAAATTTCAACCATAGTTGCAGCGGAACATGCAATCCATTAGAAGAGTCAAATAGACTATAAAGTCTATTATCTTCTCCATGTTAAAAATCCACCAACAATATTTTATCCCTGTAACATCAATCAACAATTCTGGTCCACAATCATATGAATAACTCATAATCATAACTGTAGTTCTAAATTCCTCTTCTCATCCAGGACGATGATAATTTTCATCACCTATCTTTACCTGAAACATCAAAGATCATGGTTACACCAAATCACATTTCCTGTTCATAATCATACTAATAACTTCATCTTTGCACTACGTCCAAAGATATTCATTTGTATCACCAGTTGGTCATGTTTATCTCAACATCTGTTCATCTTTGCACTACTGGCCAAAGATATTCAACAACATATCATCTTTGCACTACGGCCCAAAGATATTCATCAACAATTCATCTTTGCACTACAGGCCAAAGATATTCATCAATATTTCATCTTTGCACTACAGGCCAAAGATATTAATATCTCAAAGAAATATATAATCATTTCAGAATTTATATAAACAATAATTATAACCATGTTGATCAATTCACCTTTGCACTTAAGCTAAAGATATTCACTTATAAATTCAATGGTCATGATCATACCAATCACAATTCAACTTTGCACTACAGACCAAAGAGAACCCTAGTCATGATCATACTAATAATCTACCCATCTTTACACTCTAGTGAAAGATAATTTCAACATCAGGGTTATAAAAATGTTATATATGATAATAAAATCAATATAATCAATACATAGTTTTAATCTCAAGAGTAATATTCATAACTCGACTATAATTTGGTTAGAAAAAAAAACCAATTTTTATTGTGAATAGTAACTCGTGAATAGTAACTCATGAATAGTAACTCGACACAAAAAGGTAGAAATTTCACAATAAAATTCATACCAGTATTTCGGTATAATGATATTGAAAGAATAATATTTCTTAAGCTTATAAACAATTTATTTAAATTATTTACACTTTACTAAATAATGCCTTTAATCATTCTAAAATACCAAACTCATAAGATTTTATCACCAATAATCAAAACCCTCATCAAAAATCTGCATATACCTCATATAGGATTCTCAAGACATAAAATCCTATTTTCCAATTTTCTTACTTCACATAACATATTTAATTCATTTACTCATAACTAGTCCATTTTCATGAAAAATACCAAATCAGTTCCAAAAATATTTCTTTTCTGGGATTTAGCATAATATAGTCCAATATTGAACATATATTTTTCTCAGAATTTTTAAAACTCAATTACTATTTTTCATATGGCCAAAACCACCGAATATTTAGACATTTATCAAAAATTGTACTTTTATCTAAAAATTCTGAAATTCACAGAGTATACTCCTTTCATATACATGTACTCCCAATAAAAATTTCATTAATTTTGGAGTTAACCACAAGAAATTATAAGCTGTTACTTTTAAAATAGTCTTTACTCATAAAATTCATAACTCTCAATCTATGCATCCAAAAATCACCATTTTTGGACACCATCAAGAAAACTCATCAAAATATCGTTTCAAATTTTTCCAGAATTTTTTGAAGGTCAGAAAAATTACGAAACTGAAAATCATAACAACCCTTAAAATCCCTTACTATCCCTTACCTCAAAAGAGCAGTACTTCTGACTGGATATCGGATATGATGCTGAAGGAAACTTGCACTGATGAATAGCAACTCACCAAGTATCTAAAAACTCACAAAATATGCTTCATAATATAGAGAGAGAAAGAGATAAAGCTTATGTTTCTGGTGTGTTTTTCAATTCTAACTTAGCCCTCTATTTATAGGAAAATTTTGGTAGGTTTGACCTGCAACCTGATGGCTTTACCTGTTACTATTCCCACCCACCACATTTGAAATATAATTCAGCACATTTCTTCACCAACCACAAGTGGGGCCCACCAATTCTAGAATTTTCCACCAAAATGATAAACTCCGAAAATTCAACAATTTCTGAACCAGTCATCTCGTAAAATTCATAATAAATCATACGTTCATTTTTAACGGTTCAAAATTTGTGGACATATACTCAACTTATATATGTACAACATATCCAAAAATTACCACGATCCAACGGTCGGATTAAAAATTATAACCCCCGCAAAATATCTCAAAAACCCTGATTTTTAATACCTCCATTCCGACAAAAATACTGATAAAAACCTCAACATTAACTCCTTCATTTTTAACCACAAAAATATATCCCTCATTTATATCCACATAAAATAAATATTTTCTTTTCATATAAATCAATAATTAATTATTCACAAATAATATTACAGAATCACATTTATGACAACCAGGCCGTTCCCAGGAAAGAGGGGGCTTTCCAATAAGAATTTCTCCTTACTGGCGCGCAATTAGATGACCAAACCTCTCCTTAGACAGAACTTTCTAGACATTGCCAATAATGCTATCTAATAATACTATTCAAATAATATGAATTATTGATCTGATAATGGGAAATACTGTGCAGCAATAATTATTGAACAACAATAATACAAAATTTTAACGTAGCAATTATTGAATTAATAAAATAAAATATTGAACAGTAATTACTGTAACAATTATTGAGTAGTGCCTTCTTACGTAAGAATCAATAATTTTAAAAATACTGTGCAATACCGTGTGCTACTGTGCAACAACGCGTATTACTGTATTTTAACCACCGGGTATTCCAACAGTGTTAACGGTAACAACTACGCCGTTATTTGTAAAAACTCAAATTTGTCGTTTTCTTCACCCGACAGTTATTCGTTATGGGGCCCACAAATAGCTGCGCCGTTGTACGAATATTCCCCGACAGAAAGAATATTCCACGACCAAACGAATATTCCCCTCCTTATGAAATTTCGTCCCCGAAATTTACGTACCTGGTATTTCGAAGAGTTGAGAATACCTTGCTTCTATTTCAGATTCTATCTCTCAGATCATCATGATTTCTCCATTGCTCATCTCCCATGATAACTTCATTTGGGTTCCTCATTTGTTGGGAAGTCATGACAACCGACATCCCTCGAACTACTCGGCTTTGACTTGTCTGGAGCAGCATTTGGCGTCATCATTACCGTTGGAATATACCTTTCTATAGGACATATTCCTCCCTCAACTGCCTCTTCGTATTCCTCATTCATGATCTGAATCATCAATCTTCGATCCATATCGGATTCAGGTTGACCGCTATGTACAGGGTAATTCAAAACTCGATGTTGGGTTCTCCCAATTGCTTTCCAAAAAGAGAAATTCATATCATCTATTTTAGCCTTCTTAGATCGAACATCTCTTTCCACAATATCCACGTGTCGTGCAGCTTTTGCCCATGCATCACTTATTCTCACTCGTTCAGTTTTTTCTTCTCTCAGCTCAGATTCTATTTTTATCATCTTATACTCTGCCAAAGAATGCTTCTGTTCAAGCATCACATATCGGGTAACACAAGCTTGAATTGTTGCATCCTTTTGTTCCACGACCGCCTGTCGTTCTTCTGCCTGCTCTTCTAACTCATGAATACGATTTTGAAATTCTACATTTTGATCATATAATACCTCTAATAAACTCTCCTCTGGTACTTCTTCTTCCTCTTCTTCCTCAGTCTCAGCTGTTACCTCTGCGACTATCTCGGGTGTAACTATCAATTCTTCACTCACCACATGGATATCTCTAATTCCTTCTTCGTCTGACATCACATTATCACGGTTAGTGATTAGAGGTATCCCCACAGTCTCATTCACTCCATTATTAGCATTCTCAGCTGCCATTCTCAAATACTGCCATAAAACAAGGGTTAATTAAACAAATTAACATATCACATAATTTCCCAATATTATGACTGACCAACAAATAAGCTTAGGTAGGACACACTAGCGAAGGATTTACTCATCTCTCCCCTCCTAGTTGTATTCCCCGATCTCCGCCAGAGATCATATCCCTAAGCTCTGATACCAAATGTAATGACCCCAAAATAGGTCCATTCCATCCAACCTATTCTGAGTCGCCAAATACATGGGATAAAAAAAATTGTAACTTTATTACAACAATTGTCGTGCAAAATACAACAACACATATGCTATAAGTTTGGATATAAATATATACCAAATGTGACTTATGTTCCAACCGTGGACATCACCTCACAATGACACCTTACATAAAGGTATAGTCAAAAACTGTTTTAGAAATTAGAATCTTTGGGAAGTGCTCAAGAAAACCTTCGTACATGGGAGGCCACGCATCTAGGTTATGATAGATATCATATGGCCACAGAATTATCCTTGGTTGACCCAATAGACCCCAAAGAAAAACGAGAAGATTACTATCATATTCTTCCCAATGGTGAGTCTTCTCTTGACTTATCATTATCTCCACTGTATCTAACTGAGAATTATACTTCAAACAAATACCAAGATTATATAGGTAGTGCTTGTAGATATACTCGGCAAGCGGATGTGCACAATCATGTCTTATGATGACACGAGGTTGTATGTCGTTAGACATCTTGTATGATAGTGGCAAAACACCCTTCCAACGTTGGGTTCGCCTCACCCTATTTGATTCACCAAATATAACTACTAAATGATGACCACCGTTCTATTCCCCTGTTACCCCCGCTCGACCCAGCTACACTCTTATTACCTGAAAGGAATTGTGAACAGAAGGGTGAGCACAACTAGCCCAGTAAAGAATATCATGACTAAAGATAAATAAATTATCAATAGTCTTCATCAATAATAAATCAGAGATTTAGAACATATGGTAGATGATAAAAAAATTTCAACCATAGTTGCAGCGGAACATGCAATCCATTAGAAGAGTCAAATAGACTATAAAGTCTATTATCTTCTCCATGTTAAAAATCCACCAACAATATTTTATCCCTGTAACATCAATCAACAATTCTGGTCCATAATCATATGAATAACTCATAATCATAACTGTAGTTCTAAATTCCTCTTCTCATCCAGGACGATGATAATTTTCATCACCTATCTTTACCTGAAACATCAAAGATCATGGTTACACCAAATCACATTTCCTGTTCATAATCATACTAATAACTTCATCTTTGCACTACGTCCAAAGATATTCATTTGTATCACCAGTTGGTCATGTTTATCTCAACATCTGTTCATCTTTACACTACTGGCCAAAGATATTCAACAACATGTCATCTTTGCACTACGGGCCAAAGATATTCATCAACAATTCATCTTTGCACTACAGGCCAAAGATATTCATCAATAATTCATCTTTGCACTACAGGCCAAAGATATTAATATCCCAAAGAAATATATAATCATTTCAGAATTTATATAAACAATAAATATAACCATGTTAATCAATTCACCTTTGCACTTAAGCTAAAGATATTCACTTATAAATTCAATGGTCATGATCATATCAGTCACAATTCAACTTTGCACTACAGACCAAAGAGAACCCTAGTCATGATCATACCAATAATCTACCCATCTTTACACTCTAGTGAAAGATAATTTCAACATCAGGGTTATAAAAATGTTATATATGATAATAAAATCAATATAATCAATACATAGTTTTAATCTCAAGAGTAATATTCATAACTCGACTATAATTTGGTTAGAAAAAAAAACCAATTTTTACCGTGAATAGTAACTCGTGAATAGTAACTCATGAATAGTAACTCGACACAAAAAGGTAGAAATTTAACAATAAAATCCATACCAGTATTTCGGTATAATGATATTGAAAGAATAATATTTCTTAAGCTTATAAACAATTTATTTAAATTGTTTACACTTTACTAAATAATGCATTTAATCATTCTAAAATACCAAACTCATAAGATTTTATCACCAATAATCAAAACCCTCATCAAAAATCTGCATATACCTCATATAGGATTCTCAAGACATAAAATCCTATTTTCCAATTTTCTTACTTCACATAACATATTTAATTCATTTACTCATAACTAGTCCATTTTCATGAAAAATACCAAATCAGTTCCAAAAATATTTCTTTTCTGAAATTTAGCATAATATAGTCCAATGTTGAACATATATTTTTCTCAAAATTTTTAAAACTCATTTACTATTTTTCATATGGCCAAAACCACCGAATATTTAGACATTTATCAAAAATTATACTTTTATCTAAAAATTCTAAAATTCACAGAGTATACTCCTTTCATATACATGTACTCCCAATAAAAATTTCATCAATTTTGGAGTTAACCACAAGAAATTATAAGCTGTTACTTTTAAAATAGTCTTTACTCATAAAATTCATAACTCTCAATCTATGCATCCAAAAATCACCATTTTTGGACACCATCAAGAAAACTCATCAAAATATCGTTTCAAATTTTTCCAGAATTTTTTGAAGGTCAGAAAAATTACGAAACTGAAAATCATAACAACCCTTAAAATCCCTTAATATCCCTTACTATCCCTTACCTCAAAAGAGCAGTACTTCTGACTGGATATCGGATATGATGCTGAAGGAAACTTGCACTGATGAATAGCAACTCACCAAGTATCTAAAAACTCACAAAATATGCTTCATAATATAGAGAGAGAAAGAGAGAAAGCTTATGTTTCTGGTGTATTTTTCAATTCTAACTTAGCCCTCTATTTATAGGAAAATTTTGGTAGGTTTGACCTGCAACCTGATGGCTTTACCTGCTACTATTCCCACCCACCACATTTGAAATATAATTCAGCACATTTCTTCACCAAACACAAGTGGGGCCCACCAATTCTAGAATTTTCCACCAAAATGATAAACTCCGAAAATTCAACAATTTCTGAACCAGTCATCTCGTAAAATTCATAATAAATCATACGTTCATTTTTAACGGTTCAAAATTTGTGGACATATACTCAACTTATATATGTACAACATATCCAAAAATTACCACGATCCAACGGTCGGATTAAAAATTATAACCCCCGCAAAATATCTCAAAAACCCTGATTTTTAATACCGCCATTCCGACAAAAATACTGATAAAAACCTCAACATTAACTCCTTCATTTTTAACCACAAAAATATATCCCTCATTTATATCCACATAAAATAAATATTTTCTTATCATATAAATCAATAATTAATTATTCACAAATAATATTACAGAATCACATTTATGACAACCAGGCCGTTCCCAGGAAAGAGGGGGCTTTCCAATAAGAATTTCTCCTTACTGGCGCGCAATTAGATGACCAAACCTCTCCTTAGACAGAACTTTCTAGACATTGCCAATAATGCTATCTAATAATACTATTCAAATAATATGAATTATTGATCTGATAATGGGAAATACTGTGCAGCAACAATTATTGAACAACAATAATACAAAATTTCAACGTAGCAATTATTGAATTAATAAAATAAAATATTGAACAGTAATTACTGTAACAATTATTGAGTAGTGCCTTCTTACGTAAGAATCAATAATTTCAAAAATACTGTGCAATACCGTGTGCTACTGTGCAACAACGCGTATTACTGTATTTTAACCACCGAGTATTCCAACAGTGTTAACGGTAACAACTACGCCGTTATTTGTAAAAACTCAAATTTGTCGTTTTCTTCACCCGACAGTTATTCGTTATGGGGCCCACAAATAGCTGCGCCGTCGTACGAATATTCCCCGACAGAAAGAATATTCCACGACCAAACGAATATTCCCCGACAACAATGATTATTTTATAACCACTTGCTTATTTTGAAAAAAAAATTCATATTTCACCCATAACTTTAAACTTTTATCAATTTAACCATTTACTGAATAGTAATTATAAGAAAAATTGAATACTTTTATTTCATAAAATTCGGGGTCTTACATCAGTGAATTCGTAAGAAAATAATGAAGGAATGAGCTTTTATTTATAGGAAAATAGAATGCATAGTAACTAATCCATGAACAGTCCAGATTGATTTACTTTAATCTGACGGTCCATATTTAAAGAAAAATTTTTTAAATAAAATATAATATATTCTATTTATAGAATAACTTTAATAAAGTATTCTGTTTTATATAAAAAGATTTTACTATGCACAATAGAATATATTCTATTTATAGAATAACTTTAATAAAGTATTCTGTTTTATATAAAAAGATGTTTCTGTTTTATTACGTTAATAATACGAATAAAACAAAACTTCATTATCGCTAAATAATTCATATTATTAATTGATAATAATTGAATCAAACTGAGTGGCTTCTCACATAAGCATCAATACCGTGTGCTACTATGCAACCACATGTATTACTGTACTTTTACTACCGAGTAGTTCAACAGTATTAACGGTAAAACTTCGGCCGTTATTTTTAATAAAATATTTTTGTCGTTTTCTCAATCTGACAATAATTCCGTTGTGGGGTCCACCAATGATTGTACCGTCGTACGAATATTCCCCGTAAATAGTAACTCGTGAATAGTATTTCGACACAAAAAGTGTCCCAAATACTCGAGTGAACAATACTAGAGTGAATAGTAATTTGGGTGAATAGTAACCCGTGAATAGTAACTCCTGAATAGTAACTCCTGAATAGTAACTCCGACACAAAAAGTGTCCCAAATACTCGAGTAAACGATACTAGAGTGAATAGTAATTTAGATGAATAGTAACCCGTGAATAGTGACTCCGACACAAAAAGTGTCTCAAATACTCAAGTGAATAATACTAGAGTGAATAGTAACTTTGATGAATAGTAACCCGTGAATAGTAACTCGTGAATAGTAACTCATGAATATTAACTCCGACACAAAAAGTGTCCTAAATACTCGAGTGAATAATACTAGAGTGAATGGTAATTTGGATGAATAGTAACCCGTGAATAGTAACTCGTGAATAGTGACCATGTATTTTCTGACAACTTGTTTACTTTAAAAAAATTCACATATCACCCTTAACTTTAACCTTTTATCAATTTAACCATTTACCAAAATAAAAAAATTGAATACTTTTATTTCATAAAATTCGGGGTCTCACAGTATAGATTAAATAAATTTTTTAAAATCAATTTATGGAAGGAAGTAGTAAAATGTAATTATAAAAGTTTAAATCAACTATTTAAATAAAATAACATAAATTAAATAGTTGATTCGTTCCATTTCGAGTGTTTATTTTAATTATGAATTTAATTTCATAATTAGTGAAATAATTTTATTATACATTTTATAAATATATAATTGTATAATTATTAATTGTAATGCATAAAGTGATTTTTGTGTGTAATGGATATTTATATAATGTAATACTATATAGCTATGTATTACGTATATATGGGGGGGGAGCATGTAAGTTGGTAATGTATTTAAGGCTGGAAATTAAGAAGCTGCAAGTGCTGAGTCATAGACTCCAAGCAGGAGGTGGACTTTTATTAAGCCATCAAATATTACACTAAGCAATTAAACTTCCTTGCCCATTCTTCTATTATGTTCCAAAAAGAGAAGCTTAGCCTAGAATAGATCTGTGCCTCTCTCTATTCAACACAGATCTGTGTGACTCTCTGTATATTAGGGATTCCCTCGACCTTAACTCCGACTCCTCTGAGAAACATTTTTGGTAGCCCAATATCTAGATAAGTGGCGCATCTAAGCAATTGAGTTTTAGTTCTCTCTCTCCAAATGATTTTAACAATGACTTTATCAATTTGTAATTTCAGGTAATGATTTTGAACATGGATAACTTTTCAATCTGTGATTTCAAATTTTTGGCCTTCTTAAAACTTATTGGGCATTCAGTTTTGGGGTAGGATAAACGTTTTGGAATTTATAATATCTCTTCAAGAGCAGATGAGTTTACTGCATTTTAATTATATGCGATGTTAATATTAGATTGAAATTGCGACCTCGATGTTTGTGGAAGTTAGAAGTTAATATTTTTTTTCTTATTCCAATTTATGCTTCTTAATTATTAAAATTGATTTTGTGGACTTTGATTCAGCACATAACAAATTGTTTATCATGGTAAGCAAATAATGCTTTCAGTTGTAGTGTTTGGATGTAATTAGTTTACTAGTTTCTTATATTTTTTTTATGAAAATTGGAGGGTACTTGGATTCTTGTTAATGTTCGATTAGTTGTTTTATTGGGACCTTATACAGGTTTAAAAGTGTACTTGATTCTTTTGAAAATGACAACATTCAAAATGATAATGTTAGCTTGGGGGCTGATTATTTTAGGCTTTCATGCATGTTCTTAAGCTTACCATAATTATAAAAACTCTTAGCCTTCATCTCAGTAGTGGCAGTTTTACCAACAGATTTGGCCAAGCTAGAAGGTTTTATGACACTTTTTGGGTCGAGTTCCTTTCTGATTTTGAAAATAGCCCATGAAATTCCTTTGGTTGTTTTTGTTTGTTTCAAGTTATTTAGACTTAATTGCACATCCAATATTTATGTCTCAAGATTATGCTAAGTCAGGATATCACATTAATTTGGATCTTTGTTTTTGTGCTAGGCACCTATTTATCAACACCATATTGTCAGTGTAGTGTTAAGAGTACTTGAGTGTTTTGACATCAATAATCAACATAAGTTTTACTTGTAGTTTTTTTTCTTTGTGATGTATACTTCTTTTGTGTTACCATTCGAAGTGGCTATATATGGAGGACATAGCATACATATAAGATGATTAATGATATTTTTTTACAGGTGATATCATACTTTCTATTTACATAAAAATGAGCAAAACTAAGATGCCTAATGATATTTGTTTTCTAAGTGTTTTTGTTTGATTCACTTAATAATACTTGGCTTTTTCTTATGGGTTTTCTTTTGTTGTTTTGTTCATTTATGTGAGATTGATAGATTTCTTAGAGTAGTGTTTAGCTGGTGAATCAGTTAGCCTTGCCTTAGCCAGTTTGTTATGAACTGGGATTAGAGTAGTGTTTAGTAGTGTTTAGCTGATGATTATAAGATTTGTATTTTCATAAATTTTAATGAATCTTATCATTTGAGTTTAAAAATATCTCAAATTGATTTTTAAAAGTTAATAATAATTTGGAAATGGAAGGAGTATTTATCGATGTGTGGTTAGTAACGTCATGGACTACTGAGCTCCTGTATTCTTTATGGCTGTTATTTAGTCTTAAAAAATCTTATGGCATAAAAGGGTCAATCTGCCATGAACTTTTGAAAAACTGATAATATATATTTTTGGCAAGTATTGAAGAATTGGCAATTTGTTATCCTAGAATGCTGATTGTGTTGAAGACCCTTGTTACTTTATTAGTCCTCTTTCATGCATGATGTTCCCAATTCTAATTTGTTCATTATATAGTACATAGGAGACTAAAAGATCTTTTAGTTCCAGGAAAACAAACTCTTTAATTGTAGGCCTAAAAATAATAATTGTCAAAATTTAACTAATCTGTATTCACAAGTGAACCACTTCAAAACCTACTTGAGCCAACTAAAATTTTCTTTATTCCCAGGCATTAGTGAGAGAACATGGTATGCCTTCTTATGATATTGTAATTGCCTATTTGTCTTTTTCTGTTTATGAGTAATACGGTGTACATTAGTACCAAGTAGCAACTCTATTGTCTTTGTGTAGTGATTTTGGCACTAAATGCATCTGGTGACCTATTTGCTTCATTTTCCTGACTTGCTATTATTTTTAAATATGTGCAGGAAGACTGCTTCTACGACCTGCCTTGCAATACTGGGTATCAAATTTTTGTACTACGTTTACGGAAGACAAGGGACGAAATTATGAAGTGTACTCTCTCTATATATGTAGATATATACTTTGATTGAAGAACTGTGGTAGCTTTAGATGATTAATTGTAAAGATAATGAATGATTATGTAGTGGATGATTTTATTAATTTAATAATATTTTAATTTTTTATATTTTTACCATTATTTGCTATGGGGACATTGAGCCAGCCAGGTACACAAAAAGAATGTCAAATTTTGATTTTGGCAACAATATAATTCGTTACCAAAGCATTGAACAAGTTTTAATATAGCAACAATTTTTTATACATTTAGCAACAAATTTTCGTTGCTATTGGCATTAAAAATATAATATTTGGCAACGAAAATTAACCTAATAACAACGGAGAGGATATTGTTGCTAATACTAAAATAAAAGGTAACCTTTTTTATCGTTGCAAATCATATCAACTTTCGTTCCACATATAAAGAAACGGCAACATATAATATCGTTTGCTAATCGACGACTTTCGTTGCTATTGAAAAATAAACAGCAACAAACATTTTCGTTGTTGATTCAGAATAATGTCGTTGCCAAATAATATAATCAACAACGAAAATCGCTACTAAAAAGTTTACATTCCGCAACGAAAGCAAGCTTAGGCAATAATTTTCATAATTTACTGCAACGAAAAATGTCGTTGCAAAATGGTGTCAATTGCAACGAAAATGCATGGGCATTGCAAAAAAAGAGAGATCATTTCATTGCCAATTAGCAGGCTTTTGCAACGAAATGGGATTTTTAGCAACGAAATTTATATGTATTTCGATTCCTAAATACACAACTCCTAATGAATGCAAATTAGAAACTACTTTCTAATTTCATTCCACCTTGGCCAAGGATTCCTGGGTTGTCATTTATCGAATCACATATGACATTTCTCTTCTTTTACTAGAAGTGGTAGATTATTTATTGATCATTCATTATCTTCATATATAACATATTACACCCAAGCCTTTGATATACTCTAAGAGTCTTAAGGAATACGTCAAAGTATAATTCATTATATATAAGATACTATGATGATCTCAAGTCTAAGGATCATTTGTACAACTATCACTACAGGAATTCCTATTGACAGGCAAGTAAAACTCCATTAGATATTCCTTAGCGAGTCACGTTCAATGAACTTATTCTCTAATAAGCACCTACATACTTGCTTTAGTGTCTCCACACAAATGATCATGAGACAATCATCCTCGTCCAATGAGCAAGCAACGTACGTACCAATCTTTTCGAATTCACTAATCCCCTTTTTAGTAATCCATTGATTGGGAACATTTTAGTTTTAAGTTATCTAAGAATTTAGATCTCATTAGCATGATCTCATCATGATTCTAAAAGTATTGCTTAAAACTATGAGTTTATCACATATTATTAAAATAACACCATGTAGACAATAAATGCCTTTAATAAATAATTCTTTTATTAATAAATAAATAAGATTGATTACAAAGTATATGCTTTATCATCATACATGATTAGCTTGTATGCATATTACTTTCAATATCCCACTTGCACTAAAGCTAATCGCCTTGGTATCTCATACACATCTTCTCTAAGTGACGATCAAACTGCTATTGTGTTAACGCTTTAGTAAATGGATCTGCAATATTGTCTTGAGAGTCCACACGCTCCAGGGTGACGTCTCCTCTTTCAATGATCTCTCTGATCAAATGAAACCGCCGCAATACGTGTTTGGATTTCTGATGAGACCTGGGATCCTTAGCCTACGCAACAGCTCTGATGTTGTCACAGAATAAAGGTACTGGTCCTGTAATGCTAGGAACCACATCAAGTTTGGTAAAGAACTTCTTCATCCAAACAGCTTCCTTTGTAGCTTCACTTGTAGCTATGTACTCTGCCTTTGTCACTGAATCAATAACTGTTTGCTGTTTGGAACTCTTCCAACTCACTGCGTCACCGTTTAAGGTAAACACATACCCCGAAACGGATTTACTGTCATCTTGGTTTGTTTGAAAACTTGAGTCTGTGAAGCCCTCTAGTTTCAATTCAGACCCACCGTAGACAAGAAATACATCCTTAGTTCTTCTTAAGTACTTTAGGATATTTTTCACTGCCTTCCAATATTCTTCTACTGGATTCGACTGATATCTGCTTGTTACACTAAGTGCATGAGTGACATCTGGTCTAGTACATATCATACCGTACATGATAGATCCTGTAAGACCCCAATTTTTTTTAATAAAGATGAATTTTCTATAAATATCATTTTTTAATATTATGGAATGGATTTGATATAATGTTATAGTTGTGGGCAATATTTAAAAATTTTGCAAAGTACGCAAGTTGTTGTATAATATTCGATTGGTCGGAAAATATTCATTTTAACAGGGAATATTCGTACGACGACATAATTACTGGTGGACCCCACAACGAAATTATTGTCGGATTGAGAAAATGACAAAAATATTTTATAAAAATAATGACGGAAGTTTTACTGTTAATACTGTTGAACTACTCGGTAGTAAAAGTATAATAATACGCGTGGTTGCATAGTAGCACATGGTATTAATTATTGATGCTAATGTGATAAGTCACTCAGTTTTGTTTTATTAGTATTATTAATGTAATAAAACAGAAAAGCTTTTTATATAAAACAGAATACTTTTATAAAGTTATTCGTTTTATTAGATTATAAATAGAATATATTATATTTTATTTAAAAGATTTTTCTTTAAATATGGATCGTCCGTTTAAAAGTAAATCAATCTGGACCGTTCATGAATTAGTTACTATGCAGTCCATTCTTCTATAAATAGAAACTCATTCCTTCATTATTTCTTACGAATTTATTGAAACTCTAGAGAGAGAAATTATAGAGAGAAAGAAGAAAAGTATTCAGCTACTACACTACTCCTATATCCAGTACTCTTCTTTTTAAGGTAAGGGGTATTATTTCTTCTATATTCATGAAGAGAACTTATGTTATTCCATTATTTATTATTCTATTGGAATAACCTGTATACGCGGGCTACCCTATACTTGGTGAAATTCTTCTGTCATTACATTCTTTATTATTCTGTTGGATATCCTGTCTGTGCGTTTTACGCAGGACCTGGTTCCGTCTTTATTATTCTGTTGGAATATCTTGTCTGTGTGTTTTACGTCGGACGTAGTTCCGTCTTTATTATTCTGTTAGAATATTCTGTCTGTGTGTTTTACGCCGGACCTGGTTCCATTATTTATTATTCTGTCGAAATATCCTGTCGGTGCGTTTACGCATGACTTGGTTCCATTATTTATTTTTCTGTGGGAATAACCTGTCTGTGCGGTCTATCGCATTCTTGATGAATTCTTTTATTATTCCATTCGTTATTATACTCAGTTGGTTAAAGTTTTGGCTTTTATACTCCATGAAATTAGTGGAATATCCTTGATAACTGCGCTTCATCCAGTATCTTTTAATGAAAATATTCTTCTGAGCATTCTTAAATTTTACTCTACAAAGTAGTATCATGTTAACAATTTGGACATTATTGGTCCTGGATAAATTAATTCTTGAACTTGTTTTATTGAATTCTTATATCATTGTCATCATCCTCATGTTTATATTATGTTGGAAGTCATCTGTGGCCTGTAGTGCATAGATGGACTTGGTATGATTATGACCAGAGATTATTCGGTATAATCATGACCGTAATATTATAAATGATGTGGTAAAAGTCCTCATTGGCCCGTAGTGCATTGATGGACAGTTGTTGTCATGATCATGACCATTGATGAATACACGAATATCCTTGGCCTGTAGTGCATGGATAATTTGTGGTTGTGATACTAATGAATATCCTTGGTCGTAGTGCAGGGATGATATGGATTATTTATTAAGTTGAGTCCCAGCGATAAAAGTGATGAAAAACCTTTTAAATCATAAAAGATAGTAGATTTATTTTTCTACTTGACTCTTTTAATGGATTGCTTGTTCCGCTGCAGTTAAACTTGATGTCTATTATATTTTATCAGTTTAACATTGTTGAAAACTAATGATGATTTATTTTGCATTATCTTAGTCATAATATTTCTTACTGGGCTAGTTGAGCTCACCATTTCTTTCACTGTTCTCTTTAGGAAATGAGAACGTAGCCAGGACTAGTTGGGGAACGGAGTGACGGTCCAGATGATAGTATTAGTAGTCCTCACTATTCTGTTAAATAGTGTGACAATAAATTTAATGAGGACTTATTCTGAGAGTGGATATTGTCTAGAAGACAGTATTTGTATTAAAACTCACAGCTCTCTTGTTGTATATTAAAGATTGTATTTGTATCCTGTACCATGTATTTGGCGACTTAGAATAGGTGATGTATACCTATTTTGGGGGCGTCATAGTTGGCATCAGAGCTTAGGGATATGATCCCTGGCTAAGATGTGAGACTAGAACTAGGAGGGGAGAGACGGGAAATTCCTTCGCTAGTATGACATACCTAAGTTTATTTGGTATTTAATTGGTCTGTCAGAGTATAAGGATATTATGTTACATGGCAATTAACCTTTGTTTTGTGGCAGTATCTGAAAATGACATCTGAGAATGTTGAGAATAGCAATGGAGCATAGGAGACCGTTGAGGTTCCACATATCAATAATTAGGTAATGTACATCAGGAAGGCGACAATCCTCACGCAAACAACAACACTGACCAAATGATGAATGATGGAATGTTCAGAGGCTTTATGCAATTCATGCAACATCAGGCGAGAGAGGCTCCTATCCAAAATATAGGTGAAAACACTGGAAACTCTCGAACGGTCACCGCTAAGCAGTTCAAGGAGCTGGGACCACCGGAGTTTATTGGAGAGCCAAAATCACTTAAGGCGAAAACGTGGATCAAGCAGATCACCAAGATATTTGATGTCTTGGGATGTGCCGAGGAGCAAAAGGTTCCCTTTGCCACCTTTATGTTGCGAGGAGAGGCATATTACTGGTGAGAATCGGTAAAGCGTACTCAACCTGCCGCATTGAAGATGTCTTGGGAGAAGTTTCAAGAAGTGTTCAATGACATGTACTTTTCCCAAAGTATTCGTCACATGAAGGAGGTAGAGTTCATCAAGTTGGAGCAGAATAATATGACCGTATCGTAGTACGAAGCTAAGTTTGTCGAGTTTTCCCGGTTTGCGTCTCACTTGGTTGATAATGAGGAGAGAATGACATGGATGTTTTTAAGAGGTTTGAAACCGGAGATATGTCAATATCTTATTTCTCATAAACTGTGTTTATATTCAGATGTTGTAAATAGGGCTCAGTTATTGGAGCGTGATAACGAGTTAACTAAACCAAGAGAAAGCAGCTGACAAAATGATAATACTAGTGAGAGCAGTCATAGAAGCGGTGACAACAAGCGTGGAGAGAATCAACATGCCAGAAATGGTAACCACTTCGGTGGTAATCATGGCCAAAACAATAAGAATGGACATTTCAAGAAGAGGAGATTCAACAATGATGGAAAGACGTCAGCACCAACACCCGTTGTTAAGGAAGGAGAACGACCACCTATCATATGCTTCAAATACGGAGGGGAGGGACATATCAGTCCAAACTGCGCGATGCCATCCAAAGCGTGTTATAATTGTGGAAAAGAAGGTCACCTAGCCTGATTTTTTCATGCACGAAAGACAAGTCCAGTTGGAACGGTGACACAAAATACCGTCCCAGACAAGTCAAAAACAGTAGTTCAAGGGAGAGCTTTTGTTGTGACCTCCCAGAAAGTAAGGGACCCGAACGAGGTCATCACGGGTAAGCTTATCATAAACTCTAGCGAAGTCTATACCTTATTTGATACCGGTTCTACCCATTCTTTTATTTCTCCTACTTGCACTCAATGATTAAATTTGACTCCGGAGAAATTAGACTTTGACTTATCTGTGGAAACTCCGTTGGGAGAAACCTTCATTCCATCCACTGTTTATAAGTTTTGTTTGGTTCAAATCGGTACCCTCACATTACCTGTCGATCTTATTTCATTGAAAATACTTGTATTTGATGCGATTCTAGGGATTGATTGGTTAACTACTCATCATGCAAAAATTCACTGTTTTTGTAAGGTTGTTAGCTTTCATATTCCTAATTAACCTATTATACGAATTCAAGAGACCAAACCATTAAAATCAATCACGGTCATCTTAAGCCATAAAGTTATTCGTTTATTGAAAAACGGATGACAATCTTTCTTAGCTCATGTCACAGATTTAAACAAAAATACGTCAAATTTGAATGATATTTCTATTGTTAATAATTTTCCTGACGTATTCCCTGAAGAACTTCCTGGCCTACCCCCAGAGCGTGAAATTGAATTTTGTATTGATCTTGAACCTGGTACAAAACCCATTTCCAAAGTCCCATATCGGATGGCTCCTATTGAACTTCAGGAGTTAAAGACCCAATTGCTGGAATTGTTAGATATCGGTTTCATTCGACCTAGTACTTCTCCTTGGGGTGCTCTTGTTCTATTCGTGAAGAAGAAAGATGGAAGTATGCGACTTTGTATTGATTATCGAGAGTTGAATCATTTCACCATAAAAATTAAGTACCCGTTGCCTCGCATTGATGACATGTTTGACCAGTTGTAAGGAGCACAATTCTTTTCAAAGATCGATCTTCGTTCTGGATATCATCAGCTGAAGGTTAGAAGTGAGGATATTCCAAAGACTACATTTAGAACTCGGTACGGGCATTATAAATTCTTAGTCATGTCTTTTGGATTGACTAATGCTCCTGCTGCCTTCATGGATATGATAAACCAAGTATTCAAGGAATATTTGGATCACTTTATGGTCGTCTTTATTGATGACATCCTTATTTATTCCAAAAGCCGTGAAGATCATGAGCAACACTTGAGACTAGTATTCCAAAAGCTTCGTGAAAACAAGCTTTATGCCAAGTTGAAGAAATGGGAATTCTGGCTTGAAGAAGTAGTATTCCTTGGGCACGTAGTATCAAGTCATGGAATATCTGTTGACCCGACAAAGATTGAAGCTATTCAAAGCTGGGAGAAACCCAAATCAGTGACCGAAGTACGTAGCTTTTTTGGCTTAGCTAGTTATTATCGGAGATTCATGGAAGGATTTTCTTGAATCGCTACTCCACTAACTCAGCTGAGTTGAAAAGATACAAAATTCGGTTGGAGCGAGGAATGTGAGAATAGTTTTCAAGAACTCAAGAGAAGACTCATTTCAGCACCTGTTCTGACCATACCATCTGGCTCGGTGGGATTTGTCGTCTACTGTGATGCTTCGGGCAAAGGGTTAGGATGTGTTCTCATGCAACATGGGAAAGTCATAGCCTATGCCTCTCGACAACTCAAAGAATATAAGAGGAATTATCCTACTCATGATCTAGAGTTGGCAGCTGTTGTTTTCGCACTAAAAATTTGGAGGCATTACTTGTATGGGGAGAAAGTGGAGATCTTTACGAATCATAAAAGTCTCAAATATTTACTCACTCAAAAGGAATTCAACATGCGACAACGACGTTGGCTTGAACTGTTGAAAGACAGATGGAAAATAAGAGAGAACTATTCAAACTCTTGAAGATTTATTAAGACTCTGTGTCCTTGACTTCAAGAGAAGTTGGGACAAGTTCTTACCATTGGTGGAGTTTTCCTACAACAACAACTATCAAGCAAGTATTGGCATGGCTCCATTCAAAGCGTTGTATGGAAGAAAGTGTCGTTCTCTAGTATACTGGGATGAGGTGGGTGAAGCAACTTTGTTGGGACCGGAGTTGGTACGAATGACTACGAAAAAGATTCAAACAATCCGACAATGTATAAAAACCTCACAAGATCGACAAAAGAGTTATGCTGATCTTCATCGAAAGGACGTGGAATTCGATATTGGAGATCATGTGTTGTTACGTGTTGCTCCATGGAAAGGAATTACACGATTTAGAAAGAGAGGAAAGCTCAATCCTCGATTCGTTGGCCCATTTTTAATTCTCGATTGAGTAGGAACTGTTTCTTATAGACTCGCTTTACCGCCAAGTATGTCTCATGTTCATAACGTTTTTCACAAATCTATGTTACGTAAATATGTGAAAGACCCGCACCACACTATTGAGTTAGAACCGGACGAAATAGCGAAAGATTTAACGTATGAAGAGGTTCATGTTCAAATCTTGTATAAGAAGGATCATGTTCTACGCTCCAAGGTTATACCTCAAGTCAAAGTTTTGTGGAGGAACCATGATGTTGAGAAAATGACCTCAGAGTTAGAATCTAAAATAAAATTAAGGTATCCTTACCTCTTCGACATATCAGGTACGTACCCTAATTTCGAGGGCAAAATTTCATAAGAAGGGGAGATTGTAAGACCCTAGTTTTTTTAATAAAGATGAATTTTCTATAAATATCATTTTTAAATATTATGGAATGAATTTGATATAATGTTATAGTTGTGGGTAATATTTAAAAATGTTGCAAAGTACGCAAGTTGTTGTATAATATTCGATTGGTCGGGAAATATTCGTTTTAACAGGGAATATTCATACGACGACACAATCATTGGTTGTGACGCCCCCAAAATTAGGTATATATCACCCATCTTGGTTCGTCAGATACATGGTACAGAATACAAATATAACTTACTAATATAACTATCGTGTACAATACGACAAAACATAACTGTGAGTTTGAATACAATTATTGTCTACTAGAGACTGTACAAACTCACAGTTATGTTTTGTCGTATTGTACACGACAGTTGTATTAGTAAGTTGTATTTGTATTCTGTACCATGTATCTGACGAACCAAGATGGGTGTTGTATACCTAATTTTGGGGGCGTCACAGTTGGTATCAGAGCTTAGGGATATGATCCCTGGCTAAGATGTGAGAATATAACTAGGAGGGGAGAGACGGGGAATTCTTTCGCTAGTATGACCTACCTAAGTTTATTTGTATGGTATTTAATTGGTCGGTCAGAATATAAGGATAATATATGACATATCAATTAACTTTTTGTGGCAGTATCTGAAAATGGCATCCGAGAATGCTGAGAGTAGCAATAGAGCACAGGCGACTGTTGATTCACCGCATATCAATAATCGGGATAATGTGTATCAAGAACGCGACAATCCTCATGCAAACAACAATATTAACCAAATGATGAATGATGGAATGTTCAGAAGCTTTATGTAGTTCATGCAACAGCAAGCGAGAGCGGCTACTATTCAAAATGTAGGTGGAAACACTGAAAACTCTCGGACGGTCACCGCTAAACAGTTCAAGGAGCTGGGACCATCGGAGTTTAAGGGAGAGCCAAAACCACTTATAGTAGAAACATGGATAAAGCAGATCACCAAGATATTTGATGTCTTGGCATGCTCCGAGGAGCAAAAGGTTCCCTTTGCCGCCTTTTTGTTGCGAGGAGAGGCGGATTACTGGTGGGAATCTATTAAGCGTACTCAACCTGCTGCACTGAAGATGTCTTGGGAGAAGTTTCAAGAGCTGTTCAATGACAAATACTTTCCCGAAAGTGTTCGACACATGAAGAAGGTGGAATTCATCAAATTGGAGCAGAATAATATGAATGTGTCGCAGTATGAGGCTAAATTTGCTGAGTTGTCCCGGTTTGTGTCCCACTTGGTGGATAATGAAGAGCTAATGACGCGAATATTTTTGCGAGGTTTGAAACCTGAGATACGTCAACATCTTATTTCTCATAAACTGTGTTTATATTTAGATGTTCTGAATAGGGCTCAGTTAGTGGAGCGCGATAACGAGTCAACGCAACCAAAATAGAGCAGTCGGCAAAATAATAATACCAGTGAGAGCAGTCATCGAAGCGGTGACAACAAGCGTGGAGGGAATCAACAGGCCAGAAATGGTAACAACTTCGGTGGTAATCAGGGCCAAAATAATAAGAATGGTCATTTCAAGAAGAGGAGATTCAACAATGATGGAAAGACGTCAGCACCAGCACCTGTTGTTAAGGAAGGAGAACGACCACCTATCATATGTTTCAAATGCGGAGGGGAGGGGCACATCAGTCCAAACTGCGTTATGCCGTCTAAAGCATGTTATAATTGTGGAAGAGAAGGCCATTTAGCTCGATTTTGTCGTTTACCAAAAACAAGTTCAGCCAGGATAGAGGCACTAAAGGCCGTTCCAGAAAAGTCAAAACCGGTAGTGCAAGGGAGAGCGTTTGTTGTGACCTCCCAGAAAGCAAGGAACCCGAATGAGGTCATCACGGGTAAGCTTGTCATAAACTCTAACGAAGTCTATACTTTATTTGATACCGGTTCTACCCATTCTTTTATTTCTCCTACTTGCGCTCATCGATTAAATTTGACTCCGGAGAAATTAGACTTTGACTTATCTGTTGAAACTCCATTGGGAGAAACCTTCATTACATCCACGGTTTATAAGTCTTGTTTGGTTCAAGTTGGTACCCACACATTACCTGTCGATCTGATTTCATTAAAAATACTTGCATTTGACGTGATTCTAGGGATTGATTGGTTAACTACTCATCATGCAAAAATTGATTATTTTCGTAAGGTTGTTAGCTTTCATATTCCTAATCGACCTATTATGCAAATTCAAGCAACCAAACCATTAAAATCAATCGCTGTCATGTCAAGCCATAAAGCTATTCGTTTATTGAAAAATGGATGTCAAGCTTTCTTAGCTCATGTCACGGATCTAAATAAAAATACGTCAGTTTTGAATGATATTTCTATTGTTAATAAATTCCCTGACGTATTCCC
Source organism: Panax notoginseng (assembly GCA_016801055.1). Taxonomy (NCBI): domain Eukaryota; kingdom Viridiplantae; phylum Streptophyta; class Magnoliopsida; order Apiales; family Araliaceae; genus Panax; species Panax notoginseng. The sequence goes on along the minus strand of CM029015.1, from coordinate 122,779,004 downwards.
TGAAGAACTTCTTGGCCTACCCCCAGAGCGTGAAATTGAATTTTGTATCGACCTTGAACCCAGTACAAAACCCATTTCCAAAGCCCCATATCGAATGGCTCCTATTGAACTTCAGGAGTTAAAGATCCAACTTCAGGAATTGTTAGACATTGGCTTTATTCGTCCTAGTACTTCTCCTTGGGGTGCTCCTGTTCTATTTGTGAAGAAGAAAGATGAAAGTATGCGACTTTATATTGATTATCAGGAGTTAAATCATGTCACCGTCAAAAATAGGTACCCATTGCCACGTATTGATGACATGTTTGACCAGTTGCAAGGAGCACAATTCTTTTCAAAGATCGATCTTCGTTCTGGATATCATCATCTAAAGGTTAGAACTGAGAAAATTCTAAAGACGACTTTTAGAACTCGGTACGGGCATTATGAATTCCTAGTCATGTCCTTTGGATTGACTAATGCTCCTGCTGCCTTCATGGATATGATGAACCGGGTATTCAATGAATATTTGGATCACTTTGTGGTCGTCTTTATTGATGACATCCTTATTTATTCCAAAAACCGGGAAGATCATGAGCAACACTTGAGGCTGGTACTCCAAAAGCTTTGTGAATATAAGTTTTATGCCAAGTTGAAGAAGTGCGAGTTCTGGCTGGAGGAGGTAGCATTCCTTGGGCACGTAGTATCAAGTCGTGGAATATCTGTTGACCCGGTAAAGATTAAAGCTATTCAAAGCTAGGAGCAACCTAAATCAGTGACCGAAGTACGTAGCTTTCTTGGTTTAGCTGGTTATTATCGTAGATTCGTGGAAGGATTTTCTCGAATCGCTACTCCATTAACTCAGCTGACTCGGAAAGATACAAAGTTCGTTTGGAGCGAAGAACGTGAGAAGAGTTTTCAAGAACTCAAGAGGAGACTCATTTCAGCACCTGTTCTTATTATACCATCTGGCTCGGAGGGATTTGTCATCTACAGTGATGCTTCGAGTAAAGGGTTGGGATGCATTCTCATGCAACATGGAAAAGTCATAGCCTATGCATCAAGATAACTCAAGGAATATGAGAGGAATTATCCTACTCATGATCTAGAGTTGGCAGCTGTAGTCTTTGCACTTAAAATTTGGAGGTATTACTTGTATGGGGAGAAGGTGGAGATCTTTACGGATCATAAAAGCCTCAAATCTTTCTTCACTCAAAAGGAACTCAACATGCGACAACGACGTTGGCTTGAATTGTTGAAAGATTATGATCATACCATTCAATACCATCTTGGAAAAGTGAACGTGGTAGCTGACGCATTGAGTAGAAGATCATATGCAAGTACGAGTGCGATATTGTCAACACAAAGGCCCATTTTGTGTGACTTGCAAAGGATGGAGATAGAGTTAAAGACTCCAGGGACCCATGTGATGATGGCAAATATACGAGTAGAACCGACTTTAATCGATAAAATTAAAGCTGCTCAAGCTACAGACCTGGAGCTGATGCGTATGAGGAAGAAAGTGCAAGAAGGTGCTATGCCGGAAGCAAGAATCGATGAAGAAGGAATACTTCAAGTCAACTCCAGACTTTGTGTTCCTAACGACCCTAATTTAAAGTATGAAATCACGATGGAGGCGCACAACACACCGTTTGCAATCCATCCTAGGTGTACCAAAATGTATCATGATCTTAATCATACATTTTGGTGGAGCAATATGAAGCGAGAGATAGCGCTGTTTATCTCAAGGTGTCTAACTTGTCAACGAGTCAAGGCGGAGTATCAAGTACCAAAAGGTCCATTGCAACCACTTGAAATTCCAAAATGGAAGTGGGAGCACATTACCATGGATTTCATTACCAGTCTTCCTAAGGTTTCTCAAGGTATTGATGCGATTTGGGTCATTATTGATAGATTGACCAAGTCTGCTCATTTTTTACCGATACGAGAAACTTATACACTTGAACGTCTTGCTCGTATGTACATAAATGAGATTGTAAGACTGCATGGTATGCCAGTATCCATAGTTTCTGACCGAGACCCAAGATTCACTTCACGATTTTGGGTTAGCTTACAAAAAGCTATGGGCACAGATTTACGATTTAGTTCGGCATATCATCCTCAGACGGACGGACAATCAGAGAGGACTATTTAAACTCTAGAAGATTTATTAAGACTCTATGTCCTTGACTTCAAGGGAAGTTGGGACAAGTTCTTATCATTGGTGGAGTTTTCCTATAAAAATAGTTATCAAGCAAGTATTGGCATGGCTCCATTCGAAGCGTTGTATGGAAGAAAGTGTAGTTCTCCAGTATGCTGGGATGAGGTGGGTGAAGCAACGTTGTTGGGACCGGAGTTGGTACATATGACTACAAAAAAGATTCAAACGATCCGACAACGTATAAAAACCTCACAAGATCGACAAAAGAGTTATGCTGATCTTCATCAAAAGGACGTGAAATTTGATATAGGAGATCATGTGTTCTTACATGTTGCCCCATGGAAAGGAGTTACGAGATTTGGAAAGTGAGGAAAGCTCAATCCTCGATTTATCGGTCCATTTTTAATCCTCGATCGAGTAGGAACTGTGGCTTATAGACTCGCTTTACCGCCAAGTATGTCTCGTGTTCATAACATTTTTTCACATATCCATGTTACGTAAATATGTGGAAGACCCGAACAACATTATTAAGTTAGAACCGAATGAAATAGCGGAGGATTTGACGTATGAAGAAGTTCCTGTTTAAATCTTGGATAAGAAGGAACATATTCTACGCTCCAAGGTTATACCTCAAGTCAAAGTTTTGTGGAGAAATCACGATGTTGAGGAAATGACTTGGGAGTTAGAATCTGAAATGAAGTCAAGGTATCCCTACCTCTTTGACATACCAGGTACGTACCCTAATTTTGAGGGCGAAATTTCATAAGAAGGGGAGGTTGTAAGACCCCAACTTTTATAAATAAAGATGAATTTTCTATAAATATCATTTTTGAATATTATGGAGTTAATTTGATATAATGTTATAGTTGTGGGTAATATTTATAAATTTTGCAAATTACGCAAGTTGTTATATAATATTCGATTGGTCGGGGAATATTTGTTTTAACAGGGAATATTCGTACAACGGCACAATCATTGGTGGACCCCACAATGGAATTATTTTCGGATTGAGAAAACGACAAAAATATTTTATTAAAAATAACGGCAGAAGTTTTACCATTGATACTGTTGAACTACTCGGTAGTAAAAGTACAGTAATACATGTGGTTGCATAGTAGCACACATTATTGATTATTAATGCTTATGTGAGAAGTCACTCAGTTTGATTCAATTATTGTCAGTTAATAATATGAATTATTTAGCGATAATGAATTTTTGTTTTATTCTTATTATTAACGTAATAAAATAGAAACATCTTTTTATATAAAACAGAATACTTTATTAAAGTTATTCTATAAATATAATATATTATATTTTATTTAAAAAAAATTTCTTTAAATATGGACCGTCAGATTAAAGTAATCAATCTGGACCGTTCATGGATTAGTTACTATGCATTCTATTTTTCTATAAATAGCAGCTCATTTCTTTATTATTTCTTACGAATTCACTGAACTCTAGAGAAAGAAACTATAGAGAGAGAAGAAAAGTATTCTGCTACTTAACTACTTCCTTATTTTAGTTCTTCTTTGAAACGGTAAGGGGTGTTATTCTTTCTTATTCATGAAGAGAACTGTTGTTATTCTATTTCTTATTATTCTATTGGAATAACCTGTATACGCGGTCTACCCTATACTCGGTGACATTCTTCTATTATTCTGTTGGAACATCCTGTCTGTGTGTTTTACACCGGACCTGGTTCTGTTTTTATTATTATTCTGTTGGAACATCCTTTCCGTCTTTATTATTATTCTGTTAGAACATCCTGTCTATGTGTTTTACACTAGACCTGGTTTTGTCTTTATTATTATTCTGTTGAAATATCATGTCTGTGCGTTTTACGCCGGACCTGGTTTCGTCTTTATTATTATTCTGTTGGAATATCCTGTCTATATGTGTTACGCCGGACCTGGTTCTATTATTTATTATTCTGTTGGAATAACCTGTCTGTGCGGTCTATCGCATGCATGGTGATTTCTTTTGTTATTCCATTCTTTATTATACTCAGTTGGTTAAATTTTGACTTCTATACTCCATGAAATTTATGGAATATCCTTGATAATTGTGTTTCATCCAGTATCTTTTTATGAAAATATTCTTATAAGCATTCTTGAATTTTACTCCACAAAGCAGTATCATGTTGACAATTTGGACGTTGTTAATTCTTGGATAAATTAATTCTTGAACTTGTTTTATTGAATTCTTATATCATTGTCATCATCCTCATGTTTATAAAATGTTCAAAGTCATCTGTGGCCTGTAGTGTATAGATGGACTTGGTATGATTATGACCAGGGATTATTCGGTATAATCATGACCGTAATATTATAAATGATGTGGTAAAAGTCCTCATTGGCCCGTAGTGCATTGATGGACAGTTGTTGGCATGATCATGACCATTAATGAATACACGAATATCCTTGGCCATAGTGTAGGGGTGATTCGGCGATGTGGATTATTTTATTAAGCTGAGTCCCAGCGATAACAGTGTTGAAAAACCTTTTAAATCATAGAAGATAATAGATTTTATTTTCTACTTGACTCTTTTAATGAATTGCTTGTTCCGCTGCAGTTAAACTTGATGTTCGTTATATTTTATCAGTTTAACACTGTTGAAGGCTAATGATAATTTATTCTGCATTATCTTAGTCATAATATTTCTTACTGGGCTAGTTGACCTCACCCTTTCTTTCACTGTTCTCTTCAGGAAATGAGAATATAGCTGGGACGAGTCGGGAAACGGAGTGATGGACCAGATGATAGTATTAGTAGTCCTCACTATTTTGTTAAATAGTGTGACAATAATTGTAATGCGGACTCCTTTTGAGTTTGTATAGTTTCTAGTAGACAATAATTGTATTCAAACTCACAGTTATGTTTTGTCGTATTGTACACGACAGTTGTATTAGTAAGTTATATTTGTATTCTGTACCATGTATCTGACGAACCAATATGAGTGATGTATACCTAATTTTGGGAGCGTCACAATGGTGGACCCCACAACAGAATTATTGTCGGATTGAGAAAATGACAAAAATATTTTATGAAAATAACGGCAGAAGTTTTACCGTTAATACTGTTGAACTACTCGGTAGTAAAAGTACAGTAACACGCGTGGTTGCATAGTAGCACACGGTATTGATTATTGATGCTTATATGATAAGTCACTCAATTTTGTTTTATTAATATTATTAATGTAATAAAACAGAAAAGCTTTTTATATAAAACAGAATACTTTTATAAAGTTATTCGTTTTATTAGATTATAAATAGAATATATTATATTTTATTTAAAAGATTTTTCTTTAAATATGGATCGTCCGATTAAAAGTAAATCAATCTGGACCTTTCATGAATTAGTTACTATGCAGTCCATTCTTCTATAAATAGAAGCTCATTCCTTCATTACTTCTTACGAATTCACTGAAACTCTAGAGAGAGAAATTATAGAGAGAAAGAAGAAAAGTATTCTGCTACTACACTACTCCTATATCCAGTACTCTTCTTCTTAAGGTAAGGGGTATTATTTCTTTTGTATTCATGAAGAGAACTTTTGTTATTCCATTATTTATTATTCTGTTGGAATAACTTATATACGCGGGCTACCCTATACTTGGTGAAATTCTTCTATCATTACATTCTTTATTATTCTGTTCAAATAACCTGTCTGTGCATTTTACGCCGGACCTGGTTCCGTATTTATTATTCTGTTGGAATATCCTGTTTGTGCATTTTACGCCGGACCTGGTTCCGTCTTTATTATTCTGTTGGAATATCCTGTCTGTGCGTTTTACGCCGGACCTGGTTCCGTCTTTATTATTCTGTTAGAATATCCTGTCTGTGCGTTTTACGCTGGACCTGGTTCCATTGTTTATTATTCTGTCAGAATATCCTGTCGGTGCGTTTAAGCATGACCTGGTTCCATTATTTATTTTTCTGTGGGAATAACATGTCTGTGCGGTCTATCACATTCTTGGTGAATTCTTTTATTATTCCATTCGTTATTATACACAGTTGGTTAAAGTTTTGGCTTTTATACTCCATGAAATTAGTGGAATATCCTTGATAATTGCGCTTCACCCAGTATCTTTTAATGGAAATATTCTTCTGAGCATTCTTAAATTTTACTCTACAAAGCAGTATCATGTTGACAATTTGGACGTTATTGGTCCTGGATAAATTAATTCTTGAACTTGTTTTATTGAATTCTTATATCATTGTCATCATCCTCATGTTTATATTATGTTGGAAGTCATCTGTGGCCTGTAGTGCATAGATGGACTTGGTATGATTATGACCAGGGATTATTCGGTATAATCATGACTGTAATGTTACAAATGATGTGGTAAAAGTTCTCATTAGCCCGTAATGCATTGATGGACAGTTGTTGGCATGATCATGACCATTGATGAATACACGAATATCCTTGGCCCGTACTGCATGGATAATTTGTGGTTGTGATACTAATGAATATCCTTGGTTGTAGTGCAGGGATGATATGGATTATTTATTAAGCTGAGTCCCAGCGATAAAAGTGATGAAAAACCTTTTAAATCATAAAAGATAGTAGATTTATTTCTCTACTTGACTCTTTTAATAGATTGCTTGTTCCGCTGCAGTTAAACATGATGTCTATTATATTTTATCAGTTTAACATTGTTGAAGACTACTGATGATTTATTCTGCATTATCTTAGTTATAATATTTCTTACTGGGCTAGTTGAGCTCACCCTTTCTTTCACTGTTCTCTTCAGGAAATGAGAACGTAGCCGGGACTAGTCAGGGAACGGAGTGACGGTCCAGATGATAGTATTAGTAGTCCTCACTATTCTGTTAAACAGTGTGACAATAAATGTAATGAAGACTTATTCTGAGAGTGAATATTGCCTAGAAGACAATATTTGTATTAAAACTCACAGCTCTCTTGTTGTATATTAAAGATTGTATTTGTATTCTGTACCATATATTTGGCGACTCAGAATAGGTGATGTATACCTATTTTGGGGGCGTCACAGATCCTATTGCTGAAGCATAAGGAATCTTACTTATACGGTCTCTCTCCTCAGATGTCTTTGGGGCCTGTTTCTTAGAGAGATGTATTCCATGGCTCATCGGCATGAGACCTCTTTTGGAATCTTCCATGCTAAACCTCTTTAGCATCGAGTCAATGTACGTTCCTTGGGACAAGCCGATCATCCTTTTAGATCTATCTCTATAGATCTTTATCCCAAAAATATAGGATGCTTCTCCCAAGTCCTTCATGGATAAGTGTTTAGATAACCAGATTTTAATTGATTGTAGCATAGGAATATCATTCCCTATCAGTAATATATCATCAACATATAATACGAGGAATGAAGCAGCACTCCCACTAACCTTCTTGTACACACATGGTTCATCCTCATTTTTGATAAAATTAAACTCCTTGATTGTCTCATCAAAACGGATGTTCCACCTACGAGAAGCTTGCTTCAATCCATAAATGGATCGTTGTAGCTTACAGACTTGATTTGTTCCAACCTTTGAAACAAATCCCTCTGAATGTGTTATATACACATCCTCCTCAAGTTTACCATTGAGGAAGGCTGTTTTCACGTCCATCTGCCAGATTTCATAGTCATGGTAAGCTACAATCGCAAGCAAAATCCGAATGGACTTGAGCATTGCTACTGGTGAGAAGGTTTCGTCATAGTCAACTCCTTGTCTTTGTTTGAAACCTTTTGTGACCAGTTGGGCCTTATAGGTCTCTACCTTGCCGTCTGCTCCAGTCTTTCTTTTAAAGATCCATTTACACCCAATAGGCTTAATGTCTTTAGGTAGTGAAACCAAAGTCCATACTTAGTTTTCATACATGGAGTCCATCTCGAATTTCATAGCTTCTTGCCACTTCTCTGAGTCTTTATTACTCATAGTCTGTTCGTAATTCAATGGATCATCATCATCTATGATGCGTACCTCATCGTCATCCTCTATGACAAGTCCATACCTATCAGGTATCTTTGGTACTCTTCCAGATTTACGAATAGGGTGTGGTACAGAAGGAATCTCTACTTGGTTAGGTACCTCACTTTGATCTGTAGTATTTTGTGGTTCTTGAACCTCTTCAAGATATATCTTACTCCCACTGACCCCTTCAAGGATAAACTCCTTTTCCAAGAAAGCAGCATGTTTCGTAACAAACACCTTTTGATCAGTTGGATGATAGAAATAATACCCCGATGTTTCTTTTGGGTAAACCACAAATCTACATTTGTCAGATCTAGTCTGTAGCTTATCGTTTTCAAACTTTTTGACATAAGCTGGACAACCCCAAGTCTTAACATGCTTAAGATTTGATTTCCTCCCTATCCATAACTCATATGGGGTCTTGGGGACAGATTTTGTAGGTACCTTGTTAAGTAGGTATGCAGTCGATTCTAGGGCATATCCCCAAAAGGAAACTGGAGGGTTGGTAAAGCTCATCATAGAACGAACCATGTCCAACAATGTTCGATTTCTCCTTTCAGATACACCATTCATCTGTGGCGTCCCTGGTGGAGTCCATTGTGAGATTATACCATTTTCTTTGAGACAATTGAGAAACTCACCACTTAAGTATTCTCCTCCTCGATCAGATTGAAGAATCTTAATACTCTTACCAGTTTGCTTTTTTACTTCACTTCTGAACTCTTTGAACTTTTCAAATGATTCAGATTTGTATTTCATTAAATACACATATCCAAATCTTGAGTGATCGTCAGTGAATGTAATAAAATAAGAATACCCTCCTCGTGCAGTCGTTGTCATAGGTCCACATACATCTATGTGTACCAACACTAACAACTCTGTAACTCTTTCTCCTTTTCCACTAAAAGGAGATTCAGTCATTTTGCCCATGAGACAAGATTCACAAGTTCGATATGATTCATAATTCGATAGCTCTAGGAGCCCATCTTTATACAACTTGGATAATCTTGTTTCATTAATATGACCAAGTCTACAGTGCCACATGAAGGTATAATTAACATCATGTCTTTTCCTTTTCTTAGTTTGTTCAATTTGAAGTATATTTTTATGCAAGTCAAGTATATAAAGTCCATTTTGCAAATTACCAACACCATATAAAACATTATCATCATAAATAGAACAACCATCCATATCCAATACAATGATAGAAATAATGTTTCTAATGATATTTAGAACAAAATAACAATTATTTAAATTAATGAACTTACCCGTAGGCTGTACTAAACAATAAGTCCCTACAGCTAATGCAGCAACCTTTGCTCCATTTTCCACTCGTAGGACGACCTCATCCTTGCTCAGCTTTCTACTTCTGACCAGTCCCTGCATATTATCACATATGTGAGAACCACAGCCGGTATCCAATACCCAAGTAGAAGATTGACTTTCAGAAAAATTAATTTTAATCATAAACAAACCTTGATTAGGATTCGAAGCCTCTCCAAGCTTCTTCTACTTTTGTTCCGCAAGATAATCCTTGCAGTTTCTCTTCCAGTGACCCGACTTATTGCAATGGAAGCAAATTCCTTCGCTAGCTGGACCAGGTTTCTTTTGATTCTTCACTTTCGCCTTTCCCTTAGCCTTCTTGGATTTCTTCTTTTCAGAAGATACCTTGGGCCTCTTCTTTTTCTTGGAAGAATCATCCACCAGTAAGACATGGTTCTTCTTGGATGGGAAGTGACCTTCAGTAGTTTTCAACATGTTAAGTAATTCAGGCAAACTGACATCTAACTTATTTATGTGAAAATTCACAACAAATTGTGAGAAGGTGTCAGGGAGTGACTGCAAGATCAAATCTTGACTCAACTCCCTATCCATGACGAACCCAAGTTGTCCAAGATGTTCAATCAGATTAATCATCTTTAAGACATGAGTCTCAACGGTAGTGCCATCGGTCATCCGAGATCGGAAGAGCTCCTTAGATATTTCATATCTAGCAATCCTACTTTGCTCACCGTACAACTCTTAAAGGTGCAGTAGCATAGTAGGAGCGTCCATGTTTTCATGTTGACGCTGAAGCTCGTTACTCATGGATGTGAGCATGATGCATTGAGCCACTGATGCATCATCTTACCACTGTTTAAAAGTAGCAATCTCTTCCTAAGGGGCTGTTTCTGCAACTTTTGTAGGTACAGGCGAATTTAGGACATAAGAAATCTTTTCAGCAGTGAGAACAATTCTCAAATTCCTTAACCAGCCCGTGTAATTTGGTTCTATCAGTTCGTTAGCATCAAGTATGCTATGCAGTGAAATTAGTGAATGTGACATTTTCAAAATTCTGCATGTAAAAAGGCAATATTTTAGCAAACATTCATTTAATTAATTACCAAAATAAATTAGGTCTTATTTTATATTGCTATCTCCCACTATTTTCTTCAAACTATATTACCCTCATTTATATAATTCTGCAAAATCTAATTAAAGTTTTTGCTAGTGAGAATAAGGATCCAATTTCAAATATATATAGCATTGTGGTGACACAACAAACTATATATAAATAAATAGGTAGACAACTCCTTGTTAATTACATCATCATGTAACTCCTTGTTTTTGCCTCTTAGATTATTTTGATCAAGTGGTGGCACATCTGAATCAAATTTATCTAAGTTAAGTCCAACCTAGCACTTCCATATATTCGAAAAAGAAAAATATTGTCCTTGTGGTGAAACAACAAAACAATATTGTTCAATTTTCTTTATAAGCATCAAATGTGATAAATTAACATCTTAAATATTTAATACTTGCCTTGTGGTGAGACAACAAACTCATATTAAATATTTAATACTCTATTAATTTTATCATGCTAGAAGGCGACGTTCGATATTCTAAATATTTTTGAACGCTTAAGACTTAATATATAAAAACTTTGAGGGATTTGTTATTATTAGTCTCATCTTGTTTAGCGCGCATGCAAATATATATATAAAATACACGTCATATTATTAAACATGGGAAGTATGTTTGCATAATATATAATATATATAATACTAGCATGCACATATAAAATACTATATTCTACCCGGATTGATTATGGACTTTTATTCTAGTTTAGTTTACTAGAGCCACCAAGTGAACCAAAAGGTCAAACCCTAGGGTACAAGAATAAACATTTAAATATAACTATTACATTTAAACCCGGGCTCCATTATAAACGGGTCTTTGAGCGCTCCTTTGTCGTTAATCTCCGGTTCTTCAAAAAAAATTCTAAATAATCCTATTACATAAACTATTTAAATAAATAGAAACCTTGATCAGCAGTCAAGTGAAAGTACATAGGACAGAGATAGAATTTACATTAAGAAGAAAATCAGAAAAGACGAGGTACGTAAATCCCATTTAATAAAACCCATTCATTCAAGCATTCAATAAAATAAATCTAATTACATTGGTCAATAGTCCATAATCAATCTCATTTATTATCATACATACCATCATATGTATCAATAAATAAAATCATTCCATATATATATATGAATATCATTTAATGGGCATTTTTAAATTGCATGAAATCTAATTTCAAGATTAAAATAAACTTTTTATTTTAATTATAAAATTAATAAGGTTAATATATATATATATATATATATATATATATATATATATGAGAAAAATATATAAATACACAGCTGTGTATTACACAGTCGGCTATGACGACAGTTTTTTGGGCTATAACGATGGTTTCACCTGTCGCCTAGCTATTATAGGTTATGGCGACGGTACCCGTCGCTATAGTCCAAAAAACCCGTCTTTATAGCTCTACTGTATAATACACAGCTGTGTATATTCATATAACCCTATATATATATAATATAGGTAATCATACTAGAGTCTTTAACTTACTACACGTGATCAACATTCCTATATATAATAACCATTATAGGATGATAAACATATAATATATATCTAATATATATCTTTTATCCTGACTCCTAAAAGTGAATCTGATTCACGTGAAGTAACATGTGAAGCTTCCTATATGATATATATATATATATATATATATATATATATATATATATATATATATATATATATATATATAGTAATAAACATAACATGTTAAATCACGGACAGTGGTTTAAAAAAAATGTCTCAGCGTAAAAAATTACGCAACAGGCTTATGCGATTTTTTTTATATAAATAATAATTTTATACAACAAAAATATGCCCAATAAATTATTATAAATACATACTCATACATATATGGAATCAAAATAATTAATAATTCGCATAAAGTTTGGCTCTGATACCACTGTAAGGTTTTGTGAAAATCAAAGTAGCAATCAAATTGCAAAAATTAGCGGAAGCAAAATAAAATCAGATTTTAAAATTTAACACAAACCAATTACCCAGATCACCCTTTACGCATATTATTAATTAAACGAATAATAAGAAGTTATAAAATCATACCCTTGTAGAAACGAGCTTCCTCAGGTACGAGTTCACCTCCTACTTCTCCGCGATCTCCTTGAATCTTCATGTAGATTCCTTCCTTTGATCAATGTAAGCCACCCAAGTGTATGGCCTCTAGAGGTGATCCACCAAGGAAGAAGAATTTTCAAGAAGGGTGTATTGGCTCAAACCCTAGTTTTTCTTATCTCTATAGAAAAAGGGGGCGTACTCTCCAACTCTTGAAATTACGTATATATGATATCTGATATAAGACTCCTCTTATAAAGATATCAGGTAACCTTATTTAATTAAAATAATGTATTATTTATTTAATTAAACTCTTTTAATTAAATGAGCTCTCTAATCTTATTAGGGATAATTAATTAAACTCTTTTAACTAATTTTTCCTCCTAATCCTATTAGGAATAAATGAGAGTACTTATATTAAATTAATTTTTAAACACTTTTAGAAATTAAAATAATAAGAATTGTAATAATATTAATAAGACTCTTCTTATTAATTTATATTTAATATTTCTAAAATATTAAATAATAAATATTAAGCTATTTAATTTATTCTATCACCATAGATTAAATTAAATATACTTAACATATTATTACGAGTATGTCATTAACTTCTTAAATAATTATTCTTCCTTTTATGGTGTGACCCTTTAGGTTCTCCATATTAAACCGGTTATGAATAAATCAATTAGAACAATTCTAATCTTATTTAAATAAATGAATTAAATTATTAATTTATTTAAATAAATAATATTTATTTTACAATAGGGATAAGCCTCCCTAGCGATCAACGACTTTCCAGATAATATAGATTTTAACATTAATCATAAAAGAATATTTGAATAAATAGTTATCGTACAATTCAATCCTTCCACCATACAATGTCCTAATTAAATATAAGACATGGAATTACTGTCAAGTCTTATTTTATTTTATTATATGTATTTCGATTCCTAAATGCACAACTCCTAATGAATGCAAATTAGAAACTACTTTCTAATTTCATTCTACCATGGCCAAGGATTCCTAGATTGTCATTTATCGAATCACATAGGATATTTCTCTTCTTTTACTAGAAGTGGTAGATTCTTTATTGATCATTCATTATCTTCATATATAACTTATTACACCTAAGCATACCTTTTGATATACTCTAAGAGTCTTAAGGAATAAGTCAAAGTATAATTCATTATATATAAGATACTATGATGATCTCAAGTTTAAGGATCATTTGTACTATTATCACTACAGGAATTCCTATTGACATGCAAGTAAAACTCCATTAGGTATTCCTTAGCGAGTCACGTTCAGTGAACTTATTCTCTAATAAGCAGCTACATACTTGCTTTAGTGCCTCCACACAAATGATCATGAGATCAATCATCCTTATCCAATGAGCAAGCAACGTACGTACCAATCTATCAGGATTCACTAATCCCCTTTTTAGTAATCCATTAATTGGAAATATTTTAGTTTTAAGCTATCTAAGAATTTAGACCTCATTAGTATGATCTCATCATGATTCTAAAAGTATTTCTTAAAACTATAGGTTTATCACATATTATTAAAAAAGCACCATGTAGATAATTAATGCCTTTAATAAATAATTTTTTTATTAATAAATAAATAAGATTGATTACAAAGTATATGCTTTATCATCATACATGATGGCTTGTATGCATACTACTTTCAAAGTTATGGTATCATGTACTGTATTTTAATATATTTAATAGATTGGATATGAGCCGTTGCCGATCACGTGTTTCATTGTCTTCCTTTTAAGCAAATTATGCAATTAAAAATAAAGAGTTGCTTTCTGTTTCTAATCTATTTAAAACAGGTGCCTACCCACGGACGAATCCACTTCATACTTCAATGGGGTTAAAAAAAATTTAAAAAAAATTGTCTCAAAATATAAAAATATAAAATAATAAATTACAAAACTAAATAATACTAAAATATTATTTACAATAATATTTATCAAGATTTTTTTGCTTGAAATTGACTTATTTACAAATACTTAAAGAAATTTTTTTTATGAGTTGACATTATGGGCAGAAGATTGGAAGAAAAAGACCAAAGTGAGTACTAATTTGAGACATCTAGTAACTTTTTAATCTAAAATTTCTTATTTTTATCAAACACTTAATATATATATATATATATATATATATATATATATATATGTATAATAAAAATATTAAAAAAAGAAAAGACAAATTTGACCCTTGAAAATTCAGTGAGATCAATTGATCCATGCCCCTAAACTAGACCCGTCCCTGGGTGTAGCACACCCTAAATTACTAATCAATACCTTATATATAAAGACAACAAAGGCGATCTGAATTTGGAGTTGACTCTTAATCAATTTGAGTCAATTTCGTTCAATTTTTTGAGTTATTTATCGAGTTTGGTTCAGTCTCAATTAAACGTTTCATTTTCCTCGGCTGGCTTTCCCAATCGATGGCTTTATCGTTTCATCTTCCGAATTCGTTGAATCCGTTTGTCCATCCTCTTCAGCTTCCTTCTCCTCTCTTCAGTTCTCTCAAACCCAATTGATACTGAGAACCCATCTGGGGTTCTCTCACCACAAACCTACACTCTCAGAATTGGTACCCTTTAATCTTCTTTAAAATTTTATTTTGTTTCTTCATCTATCTATCAATTTTATCTTTCTTATTTATACCCTTCTATATATATACATATATAGGGAAACATGCGCAGAAGATGTTTTTATCAAGATTATTTGTTGTGCCAGATCGGGTGTAACAGACCTCTTCAGTTTTGCTCATGCCCGTTCCCATGACCAAGCTAAGAAATTGTAATTTTCCTTTTTTGTCACATAAACAAGTATAAGTTGGGATATTTTTAAGCTTTGGTTTCACTTTACTGGCTTGCAATTTCTTAGTAAAATTGTCTGTAATTTTGCAAATTTCATTTTAATTTCAATTTCTTTATTTGTGAAGCTAAAGATCTTCGGAGTTTGATATATACTTATAAGTCACTAAGGTTAATCACTGCTAGAGATTGATTCTCATGCCTATCAAATGTTTGATGAAATTTCTCATCGAATATCAGAGAGTAATTAAGCTGAACTTATTCTAATGTTATGCCTTATTTTTTTACAACCCTGTAAGCATGTGCAAATTTGTTATTCTACCAATATACTTGCAATGAATTCAATCCTATAATGTTCCAATTAGATATGGTTTGAGTAAGGCATTTTAGTTTGAAAAACTCTTTATTGGTTTCACAACAGGCATTTGTTATTCTACCAGTATACTTGCAATGAATTCTTTGGATTATTTTGATTTGTCTGTGTCATTAAATTGTGTTATATACCTCTTTTTGTTAGAAACAGTGAAAGATGCATTTGGCATCATTGACCACGTTCAATGATAACAAATGATGCTCATGGTGAAACTTTTACACATGCAGGTTTGTTGACCCTTTGGTGTTTGGAGATTATCCAATCATAATGAGAACAAGAGTAGGAAGCCGATTACCAAATTTTTCCAAAGTTGAGTCCACTCTTCTCAAGTGTACCCTGGATTTTGTAGGAATAAATGAATACACAGCTTAGTATGCCAACAACTATTCAATTGGTGCTTTGCTAAATGACTCTCTAGCAGACAGTGGTGCCCTTACCCTTCATATGTCTTTAACATTCCTTTATTAAACATATTATTACCTCTATATCTTCTTCTTTCACCTTGTGTACCTTATACAAATGAATCTCAAACATATACTTCTTATCATAACTTAATTATTATCTTATATAGAATTCATTACCTTATCTGATTTTAGTAGATATAATTTAACTACTAATGTTCTGTTTGTTTTCAGTATTTAAAGATGGAAAGCCTATAGGTGATCGGGTATGTAATATACCATAACTAATATCACAACTATAGGATAGTTTATGTTTCTATGTGCTAATTTTAAAGCTATCATGCATGTTTATGTGGTTTATAACTTGAACTGCAGGTGAATTCCATATAGTCGTACATAATATCTCATGGGATCAGAAGCGTAATGCATTATGTCAAGACAAGATATGGGAACCCTCCAGTCTTAATTACTGAAAATGGTAAATACTAAAAACTCTAGAGAATTAAGTGTTTGTGTATTTTGCATCTTGGGGCTGTTTTTTAATGCTTCAAGTTTCCTTGAGCATGAATCAAACATGAAGCTACATTGTATAGTGAAATTACTGTGCAAGGTGGTATAAATATTGCATTAGAGAATATGATCTAGGGTGATTGAAGGTGGCACATGTATGTGTTAGGTTTGTAATATTCTTGAACGCAATCAAATTGCACAAAATAAGCGGAAAAGTGATAAAATAGAGTTTTAAAATTTTACAAACCATATACCCGGATCATCCTTTATGCACAATTATTAATTAAACGAAATGATAAAGAACAATAATCATACTCTTGAAGATTCGAGCTTCCTCATGTACAAGTTCACCTCTAAATCCTTTTCGTGTTCAACTTGAATCCACCGGGTTTGGTTCATTCTTTTGATCAACGTTAGCCACCCAAGTGTTTAGCCTCTAGAAGTGATCGACCAAGGAAGAAGAAAAATTCAAGAAGATAGATATTTGGCAAAACCTTAGTTTTTCTATCTCTCATAGAAAAGGGTGTACTCTCCCAACTATTAGAATTACGTATTCACGTATTTTGAAAGTGTCAACCCACCTCACACATAATAAGACTCCTCTTATTTATAGATATAGGTAACCCTCCTTAACAATTAAGGAATTGAGTTTCATTTTAATTAATTAAATTCGTTTAATTAATTAGGCTCCTAATCTTATTAAGAATAATTAATTAAACTCTTTTAATTAATTAGTCTCCTAATACTATTAGGAATATTTGAGAGTACTTTTATTAATTAATTCCTAAACTCCTTTAGGAATTAAATAATAATAATAGTAATAATAATAATAAGACTCCTCTTATTAAGTTATATTTAATATTTCTAAAATATTAAATAATAAATATTAAGCTATTTAATTTATTCTATCACCATAGATTAAATTAAATATACTTAACTTATTATTACGCTTATGCCATTAACTTCTTAAATAATTATTCTTCCTTTTATGGTGTGACCCTTTAGGTTCTCTATATTAAACCGGTTGTGAATAAATCAATTAGAACAATTCTAATTTTATTTAAATAAATAAATTAAAATATTAATTTATTTAAATAAATAATATTTATTCTACATTAGGGATAAGCCTCCCTAGCGATTAACGACTTTCCAGATAATATAGATTTTAACATTAGTTACAAAAGAACCTTTGAGTAAATAGGTACCGTACAATTCAATCCTTCCACCATACAATGTTCCAATTAAATATAAGACATGGAATTACTGTCAAGTCTTATTTTTATTTAATTATATGTATTTCGACTCTTAAATGCACAACTCCAAATAATGCAGATTAGAAACTCCTTTCTAATTTCATTCTGCCTTGGCCAAGGACTACTAGGTTGTTATTTATCGAATCACATAGGACATTTCTCTTCTTTTACTAGAAGCGGTAGATTCTTTATTGATCATACATTATCTATATGTATGATTTATTATACACAATCATACCCTTTGATATACCCTAAGGGTCTTAAGGAATAAGTCAAAGTATAATTCATCATACACAAGATACTATGATGATCTTAAGTCCAAGGATCACTTGTATTACTATCACTACAGGAATTCTTATTGACAGACAAGTAAAACTCCATTAGGTATTCCCTAGCGAGCCACGTTCAGTGAACTTATTCTCTAATAAGCACATACATACTTACTTTAGTGTCTCCACACAAATGATCATGAGATCAATCATCATCATCCAATGAGAAAGTAACGTATGTATCAATCTATCCGAATTCACTAATCCCCAATTTAGTAATCCAACGATTGGAAACTATTTTAGTTTTAAGCTTTCTACGAATTTAGATCTCATTAGAATGATCATCATCATTATTCTAAAATTATTGCTTAAAACTATGGGTTTATCACTTATTATAAAACAACATCATGTAGATAATTAAAAGCCTTTAATAAATTAATACTTTTTATTAATAAATGAATAAAATTGTTACAAAGTATATGCTTTATCATCAAACATGATTGGCTTGTGTGCATAATACTTTCAATCTCCCACTTGCACTAAAGCCAATCACCATGGTATCTCATACCCTTCTTCTCTAAGTGACGATTATCCTGCTGTTGGATAAGCTTTAGTTAATGGATATATAATGTTGTTCTTGAGAGTCCACTATCTCTATAATAATTTTCCATCTTTCAATGATTCCTATAATCAAATAAAAGTGCCACAACACATGTTTAGATCCAAGATGAGACTTAAGAACTATTCTTAGTTCTGTAATGAACTTATCATCCAAACAATCAACTTGCAGCTTCATTTATAGCTATATACTTTGTCTTTATCACTAACCAGCAACTCTTTGCTGTTTGAAATCTTTCCAATTCACTGCACCACTATTCAACGTAACCCTTTATCTTAAAGTGGATTTTCTGTTGTCTTGGTATGTCTGAAAAACTTGAGTCTGTTAAGCCTCTAGTTTTAATTTAAACCCACCATAAACTATAATCACATCCTTAGTGCCGGTTAAGTACTTTAAGATATTTTTCACTGTCTTACAGTGATCTTCTCCAAAATATGACCGATCAACATCAGGTCTCGTATATTTCATAGTATACATGATTGTTACTCATGTGACCGCTCTTTTAGAAGTTTTTAGGGACTATTAAGAGAGATACACTCTAGGGCTCACCAATATGAGTCATCTCTTGGGGTTTACCATGCTAAACAACTTTAGTATCAAATGACTATACATTCCTTGGGTTAAGATGAGCATCCTTTTAAATCTATCTATATAGATTTGAATCCCCAATTAAGATACTCTTCCCAAATTATTCATGGAGGATATGTTTAGACAACTTTATCTTTACTGATTGTAGTATTAATATGTCATTCCTTATCCGTAGTATATCAACATATAATACCAGGAATGTCACGATGCTCCCACTGACCCTTTTGTACACACTAGGTTCATTCTTATTTTTGATAAAATCAAACTCTTTTAATTGTCTCATCAAAACGAATGTTCCATATTTGGGAAGCTTGCTTCAATCCATTTCTCTGAGTGTCTATAACTCTTACCTCATCGTATGTAACTGGATCATCATCTTCTATGATACGTACTTCATCATCATCATCTATGATGAATGAATACCTCCTAGGTATCTTCGGTACTATTACAGATTTACGATTCAATTATGGTACAATAGTTCTATCTACAGGTTCCTCTTATTTGACTTATAATATTTTGTGGTTCTTGAACGCTTCAAGATGTATTATCCTCCCCCTAGCCCCTTTAATGATAAACACCTTTATCTTAGAAGGTAGCGTATTTCGCAACAAACACCTTTTGCTAAGTAGGATTATAGAATATATACCCTAAACTTACTTTAGGATGTCCCACAAATATGTACTTGTCAAATCTTGTCCCAAGCTTATCCTTTGAAACCTTTTTCACATAAGCTGGACAACCCCTTATCTTGACATACTTAAGATTAGGAATCCTCCCTGTCCATAACTCTTATAGAGTCTTGGGGCCAGATTTTGAGGTTACCTTTTCATAGATATGCAGCCATTTCTAGGACATGACCCCAGAGGGATACTGGAATGTCGGTAAAATCATTATGGACCGCACTATAATTTTTTCTTTCAGATACATCAATCAATTATTGTGTATCAAGAGGCATCCATTGTGAGAAAACCATTTAAGATGATCTAGAAACTTATTACACAACTATTTATTCCTTGATCTAATCAAAGAATCTTAATACTTTGCCAATTTAGTTCACTTCTGAATTTTTTGAACTTTTCAAATAATTCACACTTGTATTTTAACAAATACACACATTCAACTTTTTGAATGATCATCTCCTTTTTTTATACTATTTTGTTCAATCGGCAAAATAATTTTTACGTAAGTCAAGTACACAAAATTCATTAAGTAATATTCCAGTTTTATACAAAACATTATTATTATATATAGAACAACAATTGTTCTTAAATATAATACCAAATATTTTATTGTCCAACAACAAAATAGAAATAATATTTCTAACAAGAACTGGAATATAATAACAACTTATTGACTTAATAGATTTGCCCGTAAGCATTGCTAAACTATAATTTTCTACGGCTAATGTAGAAACATTTACTTCATTTTTCACACATAGGATTACTTATCTTTGTTTAGCTTTCTACTTCTTCTTGGTCCCTTCATAAATCTATATTTATTATAACCAAAGTCGGTATCCAATACCCAAGTAGAACCTTGACTTAAAGAAAAATTTATTTTAAATCATGAACAAAATTATATTTGTAACCGAAACTTCACTAAGCTTCTTTTGGTTAGCTCTGTAAGATGATTCTCGCAGTTTCTTTTCATGTGTCCTGGCTTATTGCAGTGGAAGCAAACTCCTTTGCTATCCGTATCAGTTTTGTTCTTATTATCCTTTATTTTTATTTTTTTACCTTTTCTATTTACCTTCTTAGAATCGTTCTTCTTTTTAGAAGATCCTTTAACTCATACTAGTAAGACTTGGTCTTTCTTGGTTGGAAAGTGACTCTCAATATTTTTCAACATGTTAAGCAAATCAGCAAAGCTGATATCTAGCTTGTTCATATGAAAAATTCATAACAATTGTGAAAGGAGTCTGGGAGTGAATGCAAGATCAAATCTTGGCTCAACTCTCCATCCGTGACAAAACCTGTTGTCCTAATTGTTCAATCAAATTGATCATGTTTAGGACATGTGTCTGTACTGTAGTGTCATTGGTTATTATAGATCGGAAGAGCTCCTTAGATATCTAATATCTTTCAGTTCTACTTTCTTCAACATCAACTACTTGATTTGCAGGAATATAGTAGGAGCATCCATAGTTTCATGTTGACACTAAAGCTCGTTACTCATGGATACGAGCATGATGCATTGAGCCAACTGTGCATCATCTTGCCACTTTCTAAAAGTAGCAATCTCTTTCTCAGATGCATTGTCTGCAACCATTGCTGGGATAGGCGTATTAAGGACATAAGATAGCTTTTCAGCTATGAGAACTATTCTCAAATTCCTTAACCAATCCGTTTAATTCAGTCCGATTAATTTAGCATCTAATATGCTACGCAGTGATAGTAATTTAGACATTGTAAAATTCTGTAAATGAATTTATAATTAAAAACATTTTAACGTACATTCTTTTATTAATTACCAAAATAAATTAGGTCTTAGTTTTAAATTGGTATCTCCCACTATTTTCATCAAACTATATTACCCTCACTTATATAGTTCGGCAAAATCTAATTAAAGATTTGTTAGTGAGAATAAGGATCTCATTTTAAATGTATATAGCCTTGTGGTGACACAACAAACTATATATAAATAAATAAGTAGACAACTCTTGTCAATAACATCAACTATACAACTCCTTGTATTTTGCCTCTTAGATTATTTTGATCAAGTGGTGGCACATCCGAATCAAAATTATCCAAGTTAAGTCCAACCTAGCACTTCCATATATTCAAAAAAGGAAAATATTATCCTTGTGGTGACACAACAAAACAACATTGTTCAATTTTCTTTATAAGCATCAAATGTGATAAAATTAACATCTCAAAGAATTAAGATAAGCCTTGTGGTGACACAACAAACTTATAATAATTAATTGATACTCAATTATTTTTATCATGCTAGAATGCGACGTTCGATATTCCAAATATCTTTGAACGCTTAGGACTTAATATAAAAAATTTGAGGGGTTTGTTATTAATTTGTCTCATCTTGTTTAGGGCGCATGCACACACACACACACACACACACACACACATATATATATATATATGTATATATATATATATATAGAATAAGCATGCACATATAGAATATTATATTCTACCTGGATTGATTATAGACTTTTATTCTAGTTTGGTTCACTAGAGCCACCAAGTGAACCAAAAGGTTAAACCCTAGGGGTGCAATAATTAATATTTAAATATAACTATTACATTTAAACCCGAGTTCCATTACAAACGGATTTTCAAGCGCTCTTTGCTCCTTGATCTCTAATTTTTCAAAATTAATTCTAACTACTCCTATAACAAAACTATTTAAAATAAATAGAAATTTTGATCAACAGTCAAGGGAAAGTACACAGGAGGAAGATAAATTTTATATTAAGAAAAAATTAGAGAAGATGAGGTACGCATACCACATTTAATAAAATCCATACATTCATGCATCCAACTAAAATAAAATCCAATCATATTGGTCAATAGTCCATAATCAATACCATTTATTATCATACACATCATCATATGCATCAATAAATAACATTCATCTCATGAATAATAAACATTCAATATATATATTGATATCATTTCATGGGCAAATTTAGTTAGTATAAAATCTAATTTTGAATCAAAATAAACTCCTTTATTTTAATCCAAATTTAAATGAAAATAAAACTCTTTTATTTTAATTTATCTAATTTTGAATAAAATAAAATATTTTATTTTAATCAAATTCTTTAATCAAAATAAACTCATTTATTTTAATTAATTATGGAATCTAATTCCAAGAAAAAAAAACTCCTTTATTAAAAGAAACACATATTCTCATTCATATTTACAAATAAACTCCTTTATTTTGAATAATATGAAATCTTATTCCATATCTAAATAAACTCCTTTATTTAAGAAAATACGGATTCTCTTTCCTATTCACAAATAAACTCTTTTATTTTGAATAATATGAAATCTTATTTCATATCTAAATAAACTCTTTTATTTAAGAAAACATAGAATCCAATTTTAACTCCAATTAGTTATCATGGAATCAAATTTTAAAATTAAAATAAACTCTTTTATTTTAATATTGAAATAAACTTTTTATTTTAATTATAAAATAATTTAGAATATTATATATATATATATATATATATATATATATATATATATATATATATATATATATATATATATATATATATATATATGCGGCTTGTTTTATACAACCACCATATAATATAATATATCATATAAAATATATTAACCATCCTGATCATATAAATAACCAAATTATATGATAATAACCATATGTGATACAGGATATAAAAGCAACATGATAGTTATTCATATAATCCTGATTCATGAGAATCACGTGGAATCGTGGATGTCGCAGGATCAATTTTTTTTTTCTTAAAAAAATAGGCTTTTGGGAAAAAAAAATTAAAATTCGACTCCTTTTTAAAAAAAAAATAAATTTTATACAATAAATTATGCCCAATTAAATTATTCTAAATACATATCAATATACATGTCAAATTAAAATAATTAATAATTCACATAAATGTTTGGTTCTGATACCACTGTTAGGTTTGTAATATTCTTGAACGCAATCAAATTACACAAAATAAGCGGAAATGTAATAAAATAGAGTTTTGAAATTTTACAAACCATATACCCGGATCATCCTTTATGCATAATTATTAATTAAACAAAAAGATAAAGAACAAGAATCATACCCTTGAAGATTCGAGCTTCCTCAGGTACAAGTTTACCTCCAAATCCTTTTCGCATTCAACTTGAATCCACCGGGTTTGGTTCCTTCCTTTGATCAACGTTGGCCACCCAAGTGTTTGACCTCTAGAGGTGATCCACCAAGGAAGAAGAAAAATTCAAGAAGATGGATATTTGGCAAAACCCTAGTTTTTCTATCTCTCATTGAAAAGGGTGTACTCTCCTAACTATTGAAATTACGTATTCACGTATTTTGAAAGTGTTAACCCACCTCACCCATAATAAGACTCCTCTTATTTATAGATAGAGGCAACCCTCCTTAACAATTAAGGAATTGGATTTTATTTTAATTAATTAAATTCTTTTAATTAATTACGCTCCTAATCTTATTAGGAATAATTAATTAAACTCTTTTATTTAATTAGTCTCCTAATACTATTAGGAATATTTGAGAGTACTTTTATTAATTCCCAAACTCCTTTAGGAATTAAATAATAGTAATAGTAATAATAATAATAAGACTCCTCTTATTAATTTATATTTAATATTTCTAAAATATTAAATAATAAATATTAAGCTATTTATTTTATTCTATCACCATAGATTAAGTTAAATATACTTAACTTATTATTACGCTTATGCCATTAACTTCTTAAATAATTATTCTTCTTTTTATGGTATGACCTTTTAGGTTCTCCATATTAAACCGGTTGTGAATAAATCAATTAGAATAATTATAATCTTATTTAAACAAATAAATTAAAATATTAATTTATTTAAATAAATAATATTTATTTTACAATAGGGATAAGTCTCTCTAGCGATTAACGACTTTCTAGATAATATAGATTTCAATATTAATTATAAAAGAACCTTTGAGTAAATAGTTACCGTACAATTCAATCGTTCCACCATACAATGTCCCAATTAAATATAAGACATGGAATTACTAACAAGTCTTATTTTATTTAATTATATTTATTTCGACTCTTAAATGCACAACTCCAAATAATGTCACGTTTAGTGAACTTATTCTCTAATAAGCACATACATGCTTACTTTAGTGTCTCCACACAAATGATCATGAGATCAATCATCCTCATCCAATGAGCAAGCAATGTATGTATCAATCTATCCGAATTCACTAATCCCCAATTTAGTAACCCAACGATTGAGAACTATTTTAGTTTTAAGCTTTCTAAGAATTTAGATCTCATTAGAATGATCATCA
Organism: Panax notoginseng; assembly: GCA_016801055.1. Classification (NCBI taxonomy): domain Eukaryota; kingdom Viridiplantae; phylum Streptophyta; class Magnoliopsida; order Apiales; family Araliaceae; genus Panax; species Panax notoginseng. The sequence continues at coordinate 122,753,592 of CM029015.1, read as the reverse complement.
TTATTCTAAAATTATTGCTTAAAACTATGGGTTTATCACATATTATAAAGCAACATCATGTAGATAATTAAAAGCCTTTAATAAATTAATACTTTTTATTAATAAATGAAGAAGATTGTTACAAAGTATATGCTTTATCATTAAATATGATTGGCTTGTATGTATAATACTTTCAGTATGACACAGTCAAGGGAAGTGATTGGTTAGGTACAATGATTATTTGAGAACTATGGGTTACCATCTTCTCGGAATGAAGATGGAAAAATATATCAACATGCATTTGGTGGTCAAAGTTTGGACTTCAGAAAAGGTATGAAGTGATGTTGTTTAGCTGAATCTTAATTTTTGATTTCTGAGGAATGTTATCTGACTTTAACTTCTTACATGGTGTCTCTCTGGGTGGACAATCATATCATTGTGCATGTGTTGCTGATCGAACTGGGCATGCTTTGTTGCACACATCACACAGGCAGACCATGAAACATAATACATAATTTTTATTTGAATATTTTACTATGGATCTACTTAAGGCCAATGATGGTAAACTCCTTCAAAAAATCATAGGTTATCGAATTCATGTGAATACATTATAAACTAGCACATTGCATCTGAAACCTGAATAATAACAAGGATTTGTATCTAAATTCAATCATTTTCTAGCTTCAAGGCTCAGTTCAATGCTGAAAACCCAAAAAGTTAGTACCCATTATAGAGCAGTAAGGACCTTCAATATAATATGCCTATCAACCCAAGGATGGTCAAAATATGTGTTTTATGCAGCATTAATGTTTCAAATCATCATACTTACAATTTATTTCTCTATCTAAACCTTCATTGTTTTCTCTGTGTTAGTTATTAATATTATATGTAATCCCAGTTTCTAACTTGAAAGGTCCTAAATTCAAGGTTCAACTGCTTTAAGGAGTAACTTGACAAACCTCAAGGATATATTATGAGCAGCAAGTACTCTTTATGTCATGTATGAGGACATATATTGTATAGTATTTCAATTAAAAAAAATTAAAACTAAACAAAACTTATCCCATAGTTGGATAGCTGCCATAAGAGTATGAGAATTGAATGTTTCGATCATTGTATTTTGCTAACAATTGTTCAAATTTTCAATTGGTTGCCTCTTCATATTTGCATGTCAGCCTATATATATTTTTGTATTTACTATATGGATTCTCATAGATTGAAGAGGTGCTCGCAACGCCACAAGGAGGGAGACTTACAGAAAAGAGAGTAGAGCGTGAGTCAGAAAGTGATAGGAGTGATCGGAATATGCTTCCGCGGGCACGATATAGGCAATCCGTTTGAATTTGTTTGAACCATTGCACATCACCATAGCTCAATAATGGTTCATTTTATATACACATAAAAAATTAATCACTTCTGTTGGTTAATATGAAAACTTAAATGTATATATATCCATTTTTGTTCTGTATGCGTTGAACACCAACACTACTTGAACACCATTAGACACATTTGATAAAATGTTTGATCGTCGCCTAGAGTGATGTGTATTTGTTTGCATGTTTATTACAAACAGTTGTGCAACTAATGAAAGTTTGAAATAGCATACCATTCTATGTGACTAGAGTATTTCACAAATATAATATTGGGTCTATTGGTTTCGATTAATTTCATATGTCAATTCATTATTTAAACTAGTCCGTGCATTGCACGGGTTATCAACTAGTTATACTAATTATACATCGCATTAAACTATTATACCCTCATTTAGTAAAAAATGAATTCACTCATTTACTAAATGCCCAATTTAACCATCAAGTTCTTGAATTATAATATGTTTATACACACACACACACACACACACTCCATAGTCGTACAATATATCTAAGACTAACTTTTAATTAATAAAAATTATTTCATCTTTATATATTATTCTAAACAATACGACATTAAATTGATAAAAAAAATTAAGTTAATGCTAATATGTGCAAACTATAAGAGACAAAAAGAATATCGGCGGAGACATCAAAGAATGTTTAGTACCGTACGAAGGCAGCGTAACAACCTATTATTGGTGGATCACAACAAAATAATTGTTGGATATAAAAAATGACCAAATAACTTTTAATAAAAACTAATCGTCTAAACTGTTAGTTTTAATTGTTAAAATACCCGACAATAAATGGATAGTAACACACAATATCACTACAGTATTCCACAGTTTTAAACCAATAATTATCACATTAACAAGAGTAATAATGAGAAGTTAATTAAAAGTTATGGGTACTGAAAAGTTGGGCAAACTCATTAAATACGTTAGGTAAAAAATATTTTACACATAACTATTTGTAATAGTATTGCATATATAATACCAATAAATATTAAATGGGACAAATTATTAAACACGAAGCAAAACTAAATAATCAATAGAAATAAAAATGTGGAGAAGAAGATAAAATAAATGCTTTAGGTAATAGATATAAGAATTAATGCTTGGGAACTTTTGTATGAGTTAGGAATGGTAAGAATTAGATAGCTTCCATAGAAGATAATTGAAACAAATGGAGGAAACTAAGAATCTGAGAATCCGAATTTTTGTAAACTATTAAAATAAGGATTTAATAAATATATTTTTTATTGTGAGATGTAATGAGTTTGAATGTATAAATATATATACGTGCTGTATAATTTATGTGGTAAATTTAATGTATATATATAAGCATGAAATATAGGCACTCAAAATTTTGTATTACTATTACTAACCCTATAGGAGGGCAAAATCGTTTTTCAGAGATAATCCTGGAAGTCAAATCAGTTCAATCATGGAAATAACCCCGGGAGATTCAGTTCCAACCTCGGAGATAACCCCGAGGGATGCAATTCCAGTTCTAGAGATAATCCCAGAAAAGTTAGTCCTAACCCCGAAGACAACCCAGGGACACTCAGTTCCAACCCTAGAGACAATCCCGGGAGGTCAAGCACACCTCAAAGATAACCCTGAGGACATTCAGCATCCACAACAGCCCAATCTCAGAGATAACCCTGAGCAACGACTGTTACATCTGCGCAAAAGCTGAAAATAACCCCGGTGAGGGGAAAAATTGTCATTTTGCCACCTCAATACAACATTTCACATCGTCTCAACACATTCCAATCCACACTGCATACAAGGTGTCCCACAAGAACAATAACACAAATCCCGAGTGACTACTACACAAGATATCACATCGGATAGAATTTGAAGAATTGAAGATCTGGTCATGGACCCATCTTCCTGACTTCGTAACAACCTCTAATCCCATATCATTGTGTAACTCTCGACAAAAACATTCTGAAAAGGTACAACACGCCTTTATTGGATGCTCGAATTAAAAGTTATGAAGGTTTCAGCGGACAGCACGTTGCCCAAGTGCACATACTTCGAGACGACAGGACCCATAGAGCTCGGGGCAACCTGGGTAGCCGCAGGTAGACCCGCGACTGCCGCGGGTTGAGCCACGGCTCCTTGGTCTATAAATAAGAGCTATTGGCAGCTCATTTAAAAAAAAGAGAAAAGGAGAGAAAACTCTGTCCATTTCAGTTTGTAAACACTGCTAGAGTGCTCTAAACTGAGTGATTCTTCTTTTCAAACACTTATAAGCTCGTGTTTTGCTATATACTGAAATTTAACCGGTGGAAACCTAGTTTTTAGGCGTCTAAAGCTATCTGAAGTCTTCTTGGCAGCCCACAGTAAGATATTTCAGATTTTTAAGCTTTCTACTACTTCTATATATATATATATATATATATATATATATATATATATATATATATATCTACTGACATTGAGAGTCGCTTTGTGTGGGTATGCCCTGATCGCCGATCCGTGGCTTTATATATATACTTATATATATAATGACGAGCTCAAACTCGAATGAGCCTGGATAGAATATCCGGAGCGTTTACTGCTTATATATATACTTATATATATTATCATCGAACTTTGCTTCGATTGAGCCTGGTGTAATATCCGGTGCGTTTACAGTTATATGTATATATATATATATATATATATATATATATATATTACCACTTTTATATAAATATCTGCTTTAATTGCTTTCATAATGTATATATTTAATCATTCAGCTTGCGGGCTAGATTTGCCTCAATCTGGCTATTTCTCACTTTAATCGGTTCATGGTGACTAAACTGGAACCATTGAAGCTGGAATGATTTATATTTACTCAAATCTAGTTCTTTTTATAGCTTTTGTATATATTGGTTTTTCATGTGAGCCTATGAATCATGTGATCACAGATTCAGTTTCTGAATCTAGATTCGGTTTCTGTGATGGACATTTTGCAACTGCAACCAGCTTATAAATTATCTATGGTGTCTGAATATCCTTAGATGGCTCTCATGCCCATAAGGAGTTCGACATTGTTATGTATCTAATTTTCTCAAGGATGCCTCGCATCTCAAAAATAAAAGCAATCAAGCCGAACACATAATAAAATAGAAGTATCAAAGGTCTCAAGTAATATTGAGCACAAGGGTTTGAAAACCTATTTTACAAAACTTCACTGCTATATCTTGTTAAAATTAAACTTTTATACAAAAGTCAAACCCTTTGTATATAGATGCAAACGAGGTATAGCACTACTTTTAAACAACTGCATATAGACCTAATTCACACACACACATTCACAGATAAAAGTTTAATGAAAAGTGGCGGTAACCATGTTATCACGGAAGTCGGGGGGTTCCTAACACCCTCCCTCAGCTTAATCAAGCCCCCGGACCTTAATGAATTTTGATTTCCCAGACCAGTTAAATAGTGCCAAATCACTATGTCTTTGTGCAAACCTTTTCTCGGTTGAGTTGGTGCAACCATTTAAAAATAACCAACTGGCGACTCTCAAAACAGTCAAATTATCGACATATACATGTCGGACCTTTTCAAACTTATTTTTTCAAACAAATCTCACCTAAAAATGAGAACACCAAAAGACAAGAATAGAAAGGGACAAATAAAAATTTGACATCGACAGGTGGCGACTTTGCTGGGGATTCCAATAAGAGAGCTTAAGCCGCTATTCAAACTTTTCAGAAACTTTTATTTGCTTATGTGTGAATACTGCATTTATATTGAATGGATGTATACTGATGCTTTATTTACTACACTTAGTGCTTCGCACCATATCTGCCTGTGATATTAGTACTTCGTACATGTCATCATTTCTATACGGTGAGACACGATGTATGTGAATGTATATTGTGTGATTACTCCACCAGGAGGCTAACCCGTCGGTGTTTGATTACTGGACTCGTTGGAAGACTAATTTCACGAGCCTCATGAAAGGCACCACCCAGATTCGCTCCAATTGAAAGATCATATTAACTTTCCATCGAGTAAATTGCGATGATCTGGGGACCTTCATGTAGAAAAGCCGCGAGAGTAGCCTAAGATAGATCAGCCTATGATAAACCAAATGCGGAGGGAAGTCTCTTCATACCTTCCCATTTCAATTACTTGTAATATTATTTCCGTATCAATCTCAATGTAAATACCCGGTGGTTAAAATACAGTAATACGCGTAGTTGCACAGTAGCACACGGTATTACACAATATAGTTGAATTATTGATTCATACGTAAGAAGTCACTACTCAATAATTGTCACAGTAATTACTGTTCAATATTTTATTTTATTGATTCAAAAATTGTTGTGTTGATATTTTATATTATTGTTGTTTCAATAATTGTCACTGCACAGTATTTCCATTATCCAATCAATAATTTATATTATTTGAATAATATTATTAGATAGTATTATTGGCAATGTCTAGAAAGTTCTGTCAAGGAGAGGTTTGGTCACCTAATTGTGCGCCAGTAAGGAGAAATCCTTATTGGAAAGCCCCATCTTTCCTGGGAACGGCCTGGTTGTCATTATTGTGATTCTCTAATACTATTTGTGAATAATTAATTATTGATTTGTATGATAAAGAAATATTTATTTTATGTGGATATATTTATTGTGGATATAATTGAAGGAATTCTGCAGGAAATTATTTATTGAAAGTTGGCAATTATTATCTCCGATAAAATATTCATTCATATACATTATTATAATATATTATAAATGTTTAATAATAATATTATTATAATATATATGCATGTGGTAGTTTGAAACGGAAGTAAACAAAATGTATATGACTACTTGTTTTCAGAAGAAAGTAGGTGGTAACTTTGTTTGGTTGGTATGATTGGTGGAAATAAATTGGTGGAAATGAAAATGGTTGGTGTAAATGGAAAATGAGTTGCCTGCAAGCTTGATTTCAAAGAGTGGCCCCTCATTTGGCAAAATTTCTAAAAGGTGTGCATTCATTTCTTTAAGTTGGCAGAGTATGACTAATTGAGTGGGCCTAAGTTGTCAAAAAGATGTGCCATTCATTTCCTTATGTTTTGGCAGAATGTGATTGTTTTCTAAATTGATGAGCAGAATACTTTATCCTACAATGCATTTTTTTCATATTGATGGGCCATCACCCAATGAAAATATTGAATGAAAGTTAGGCAAATTAGAATTTAGAAGTTGGCGGAGGAAGTTTGGCAGAGTCAGGCCTAGTGATTTAAACTTTTCTCCATCCGTTTTACTATAAATAGGGGGTAATCCCTCCTTCCTCAATCACACCTTCAAATTCAGAAATTCTTATTCTAAAGTATTGTGAGTATTTTCTTGAGTATAAGAATACTTTGAGCGTAGTTTTTCTGCAAGATTTTCTCAGAATAATATCCGATATTCAAGTCAAATCCAGTTTCTACTAAGGTAAAGGATATTATTTTATTGCGATACTCGTGAGAAATATTATTTTCTTTCATACTCCATATTACATGAGCAATACTATTTCATCTCGTATTCCTAAATTTGAACTTACTATGGTAAGTATTGCTTCTATAATTCCTGAAATGATTAAAAATTTTGCTTCATCTAATATCATTTCATAGGAATATTGGTCTGAACTTTTTATCAAATTTAGAACTTTTCATGACTGGGTACTATTCACGGGTACTGTTCACAGTTACTGTTCATGGGTACTGTTCACAAAAAAAAATTATTTTTTTTCCTTCCAAGTTATCTGTTGTGACCCTTATTCTTAAAATTTAATCCATGTTTGATCTTCATTCTTGAATTTTACCCCACTATAGTTTATTGTGGAGTATTATTGAACTTGGATAAACTGAAATATGAATCCCTAATATTTGTCCTTCTGTCTCACTGGATTCGTTTTCTTTAAGATATTTTTCATCATCCTCAGTCCTAAATGATGATATAATTGAATATCTTTGGCTTATAGTGCAAAGATGAATGATTAATTGATGAATATCTTTGGCTCGTAGTGCAAAGATGAACAGGTGTTGAGATGAACATGACCAACTGGTGATACAAATGAATATATTTGGCCTGTAGTGCAAAGATGAATATTTGATTAAAGATGTATATTGATTGTTGTTACAGGGATAAAATATTGATGATGAACTTTTAAATCTTAGAAGATAGTCGAACTCATTCTCTACTTGACTCTTCTAATGGATTGCTGTAGCATCCCCAGATCCCGGTCCTAATCACCAAGGATCTGGTATACTATTTCTATAACTATTGCGGAAGATATAAACATAAATTGTTTATACATTAAACTTTTACAACATAAACCCCAAGGTCTACAACCTTAACTTAATACATACCTTCAATATTTAAAAAGGTTTACAATGCTATTTTCGTCACAAAATTTAATAAATCTAACTGCACCATAATTTAATCTTGAATTTTGACTTTTCTTCTGTCTATACTCGAGCTTTCATCTAAATCTGAAAATTTTTATCATGATATAGCAAGGGCGAGCATCAAATTTGCCCAGCAAGTTAAATTTATTTGAGGATATATCATGATTGAAAGAATTGAACAATAAGCTAGCTAACTTTCAACAATATATACATTGTGAAAGAGCATACACAAATTTTCTTAGCTGAAAGACCAAGTCAATAAAAATGAATGGTCAATAATGAACATGAACAGATTAACTGAACCAAATGGTAATGAAGGTGATCAGCCTTTCATACCTGATGAACATTTACAATATGCACAACGTGCGAATCAATAATCAATATAGACGTGAATATTCAACAACAATTATTTATTAACATGCTTTGAACATGCAACTCAAGTTTGAGTTAAGGAAAAACTTGCCTGATTCGTTGACTACTGCTACGCAGTTTAAGTTAACTTCTTTTGGTAAGACCTATCAGTAATAATAAGATTGGTCTTTCAATCAACACATTCTACTTTGTATCATAATACAATTACTTTATTAATAGATTATCTAGCACTTAATCAAATATTAGATAATATCTTAACACATCAGTATTATTATCATTTTTTAAAAATTCTTTAATCACTATATCATATCCATTATGATTTAACACTCGCTTTTTCATTTCATAAGTTATTCTTTAACATCTAATAAGTTAAATACTAATCCAGCCACCTGGATTCTAAATCCAACAACCCAAAATGCAATCCAGCTAACTGGATTCCAAATCTAACAACTAGATTGCAATCCAGCAAGCCTGGATTCACCAATCCATCAATCCAGCAAGCTGGATTCTAAATCCTTCAATTCAGTATGCTTCTCCATTAATCCACCAAGCTAGATTCATTAGATTTACCAATCCAGCAAACTAGATTCACAAATTACTCTATCCAGCAAGCTGGATTCCATATTCACTTCACAAAAATACCAAATCAACTTATTATTTTTCTATCTTTTACCCAAACATATATACACATATTTCATACACAAAAAATATTTTTCCAAATTTTTCTAACTTCCTTTGGTATTTTTCAAAAATCACTTTTAGTTAATTCCTTAAAAATTAGATACCTCGTGCTTAACTCCAAAAATTCTCATCTCTTGACACAATCTTATACGTGTTAACATGACACTCCAGTTTAAATTTCGTGGCCATCGGCGTTATAGAACTCCGGTTATAGCTATTTTCGTCAGAAAATCCTAGAAATTGAAATGGCCATAACTTGGTCATTCTAAGTCGGAATGAGCTCATTTTTGGATTGGAGGTACTTAATACCATATATTTTCATGTCCCAAAAGGCCAGAATTTTTCTCACAAATTAAGTGGCCGAAACTTCCATTTTAAAATTTTGGGCAGAAGCTAAATGACATTTTACAGTTTTTCGAGCTTGGCTAAAAATATTCCATACGTAAATCTACGACTCCTTTTTCAGTGACTCCACTTGGAGATATTAGATAACTTATCATAGTATCCTCCCAAATTTTTCCAGAATTTTTACATGTCCAAAAAATGAATAAACTGCCCCTGGTACTGACTGTTCATAAACAGTCTATTTTTCTCAAAATACACAAAACTATTTTTGCTAAAACAGTTACTACGACTTGTGTACCTAGTATTTTTGAGTGCTACCACTTGGGTTTAGTAGATAACTTACATATCTAACATCTCTCTTTGACGGATCACAAAAAGAAGGTGTAGATAAAAAAATGTGGAAATCCAAAGTACATAGAAATTTATAGGGCTCATAAACTAGAAAAATCACTTTTCTTTATTTTTAATTTTCAACTAAAACAACACCCAATATGGGTATATCTAAACATTGAACACTCAATAACAAGTATATTTATGGTTTTTGAGTTTAGAAACATAGTTTCAAGATTTGATTTACAATAAACAAAAATTACATAAACAAAAAGGTATTATACCTTTGATTACCATGCTCTCCTTCTTCTTCTTCTTCATTGTTTGATTATGGAGCTTTGATGACTTATCAAAAACTCTCACTTTTCCCTCTAGGGGCTGCCGAATCTCTTCTCCCTCTCTCTCTAGTTGATTCTTATGTTAGCTAAATGGAAGGGATGAAAGAGAAAGAAACAAGATAACTTGTTATTAGATTAGATTTATGATTAATACTTCTATTCTTTTCCACAAACCAAACCACCCCATGTGGCTTCTTTTCTTCCTCAAAACCCATCCGGCCATGTGGCCTAATATTTCTCCCACTCATTCTCTCTCTTTCCTTAATAATCATTTTATTAGTATGTGGTTGTTTTGAAAGCAAAGTGGCTCCTTTATTAATGTGACACATAGCTTAAATTGAAAAAAAAAATCTTTTGCCACATGTGTGGTTTATAAAGTGATGAAGTGCAAGCACATCTTCCTCTCCTTTTCTCCCACTTTAATACCCGGCCATGTGGCCAATTTCTTACCAAGTTTGGTTTTGATTTTATTGCTTTGTTTTACTTACCAAATGACCATTGTGTCCTTCCATACTTGGATCAAGTTTTATCTTAAATTATTGCTTGGGCCAACTCTCGGGCCACCATATTCAATCTCTTTGGACTTTTAGATTGATTTCTTGGGCCATGAAAATAGATTAGGTCCAATACTTTTAATATTATCATTTCCTAATTATTTAATTAGGATTTTCATTTACACAACTATAATTTACATCCTTACTCACATACACTTAATTTCTTAACCCAATTAGACTTACATTAATTAGGTTATAAAAATAATTAATTGAGATATATAAAATAAATCTCTTAGAATTAGTATATATTTTAAATATCATAATTCTCTCATTTCATAACCCTTAAGTTATTTAATTCTTCATTCCTAATATATAATTAGGATCACACTAGTTTCTTTTATTTGTTATCACATAATATTCGTATTCACTTACTCACATAATCATTAAATAAATTGTGACATGCTCCACAATTCTCTTAGATTAGGTCACTAGTATATATTTAAATACTAGAACCACTAAATAACAATAACCATTTAGGTTATTTAATTCTCATACATAATTTAAATAACTTATTTAAGTTATACAATTTATATTGTATAATTAAATTTAATTTCCTCCTCCTCTCCATAAATTGTTCTCAAACAATTTATTTATATATTAAATATATAAATTAATATATTTAATCATTTATTCAAATATGAATTTAATTTACTAACTACTTTGATACCAATATACATATTTGCATATTGGATTTCATCCCATATTTTTATTTTACATCATTTGGTATAATATTAAATATTATACCATTAACCATATAACATAAAACATAATATCATAACATATTTCACTTCTCACACTAATTTTGACTTTTCTCCATAAAAATTCAACTGTTGACTTCGACCAAAAGTCAATCTTTACACATTTTGTGTTTACTGTCCATTTTGACTAAACTTGACGTTCCAGACGTAACCGAGCAGTCCATGCTTCAAAATTCTATCTCTAACTCAAAATTTGAGTTTTAAATTACTCCATTTTTATTGCTAATCATATTAGCTAATAACTTTTAGCTTATTTATCTTCTTATTTGCCAATCAAGGCCCACATTCAAGCTATGTTAATTACTAACATAGTTTTATCTTGATCCTTATATCATTAATTTAATTCATTATTCCTCTTGCTAAAATATTTATAGCACCTTACTAAGTATATATATATTTCTATACATATACTCATCTTCGTTTAACCTCATAGCTTTTCTTCATGTGAAATCTTATTTCGTTAATAAAATTCCAACTGTATTAGTATAACATTTCTTACACTATTCAATTCACATCAAATTTTACAGGTATCATAATAACTTATTCTTGATATTCCTTCAAGTACATATTAACTCATTTCTAGGGTTTTGAAATTTTGTAACCCATATTTCTTTATTCTCATTCAATTAAGAAACCATATAGGTTCTTCTTAAAAATTTTGAAATCCTTAAAATTCCTTCACAGAAATGTCAAATCCATACACTTATTTTGTGTCTAGGTTCATCTTATAACCTTTAATCCATCATTTTAGGATTTTAATAATTATCTAAATTCTCGGGTTATCACAATTACTGTTTCTGCTGCAGAATATTGATCTAAAACTTGTTGTCTATTATATTTTATCAGATTTTTTCCTGTTGAGGACTAACGATAATTTGTTGTATATTATCTTAGTGATAATATTCTTTACTGGGTTAGTTGAGCTCACCCTTTTCCTTTTTGTTCCATTTTTCTTCTCAGGAGGTGAGAACATAGCAGGATCGAGTCGGGGTATGGAGTGATGGTTCTAGAAAGATGTTTTAGCATTCCTCACTATTTATATAAAATAGTATTTGAATAATTGTAATGAGAACTTATTTGAGTGTGGATATTGTCTAGAAGACAATATTTATATTTAAACTCACAGTATGTATTGTCGTATTTCACACGACATTTGTATTATTGAAGTTGTACTTTGCTTTATGTATCATGTATTTGTCAACTCAAAATGGGTGTTGTATACCTATGTTGGGGGCGTCACAACAAGACCATGAACTATGTCCTAGGTTGTTAATCATTTCTACTTAAACTTTTAACAGTCAAAAGACTATATGGACCTTCTTTCTCATACTTAGGGGGATCAAACCTTCGTACCATATATTGTTCACAAATATTTTAACGCTATTGCCTAATAATCCCCTATAATAGGCTTGTTCATCTCAACTTTGACATTTGAGTCCACACCAAAGAAAGTTTGGTTTGGATTAAATTCAAAAGTAATTTGGATATCAAGGTTCATCAACTAAGGATTAGTTGAATCAATAAAGAATCGCTAACGTTATAGTTTTCACATGATAAGATTTCAATAATATTGGAAAACAATAACTTCAAAAGAATAAAGCTCAAACATTGGGATATTACTTCAATAGAAATAGAAAGATTTAAACGACATAACCATTTGTATAAATTCATAGACCTTGCTTGAACAATAATAAGCTAAGGCCATAATCTTACTCAACAAGTAATGAGAGAAAACAAGTTAAAGAATAAAGTCTCACTTAAAGATATTATGTTAAGAATGGAAAACTTGCTCAATATAAGAATAGGGTTTAGAAACTTGCTAAACAATAACAATTTAGAGATAGAAAACTTGCTCAAAGAAAGTTTAGGGTTAGAGAACTTGCCTCGTGCGTAGATTAAACAATTACTACTCACGTTCTCTAATTTACATTACATACCATTTAAAATCACAACACCAATTAATTATAATACAACTAACATCAATTGTTTACTTCTCTTTTAACTTAACTTTATAACTCTTGGCTCTACATTTGATTATATTATCCACATAATGTAATACCCAAGAATTTTCTGAATATTATTCCTAATTATATTAATAAAAGCCGAATATTTGTTTGAATATAAATAAATGTTGTGTGTCACATGATATAGTAATTAAGTATGTGACAATTATGTGCTATGGTAGAATTGGTAAAAAGATTAATGCAAAGCTTATGATAATTGCCTAGTGTGGCAAGATAATAAAAATAAGTGTTCTATCAATTAAATGAAGAGAATAATTAATGAACTAATTTCAGTAGTGACTAAGTCTGAGAATTTTCCAGAGTGGTGCAGCTGCGCCACTTCTGTACTATAAACCAGCGCAGCTACGCCGGTAGCAAGACTTGGGAAATAATTTTAACTGTGTGCATGAGTTACAAAGATGGTTCATTAACATTAATAGAGAGTGAGTAATATAGTGGACCAGTTACCATTATTATCAATGTGAACATTATTAATAAATATTGTTATGTACCACCATGTGTAATATAAGAAAATGTGGGTAGTAGTACCATATAATTACTTCATGCATGAGATATTAAATGAGGTGTGACACTTAATCGTGAATAATGCTATACAAAAACAATATAGTAAAAGTGAGTAAATCATAAAGTGGATTTAGATAATTTTTGTTACCTCATCATGTGTGGTGGAATAATTAAATGTGTATTCTAAAATATTGGAGTAAATGAATTTGTACTATTAAAATATTTATTTCAATATCGATGTGTAATTAAATAATAAAGTTATAAGAAAATATTGGATTATTAGTAACCAATTAAATGGTGTCCATACAAGTTATAATATTAATTAGACTATACAAATGTACATGGATTATATCATATGGGTACATATATAACCCCTAAATTTTCGTTATGTAGTAACATTGGTACATTAAAATCACATGAGGGAACCAAAGAGGAATTAAATTAAGCACATTATAACTGAATTCTGAGTATTAGGAGAGAGTGTCCCAATATAACAGTCACTTTCTTTTTCACGTGTATAGGCCAATGGCCTAAGCTTATTTCTTACAACAGAAATCAAACTCAGTTAGTAGCTAATGATGAATGAGGAGTGGCCATCATAGTGTTTTACACTATGCTACCAAAATCTTCATTAGCCATCATTTTCTTCTCCTTCCCGTTGGTTTGAAATGGTGGGCAAAGCTATTGTCAGTGCAATTCATTGTATATAAATAGAACCATTCTCCTCTCAATTCAGTTGCTAGAAATCTTCTGATTAAACCATATTGTGTGTGAGAGTGCTGAGTTATCAAGCAATCTGGAATTGGAAGCCACACCTAATAACTTTAACTTCACAGAGATAATATTGCATAACTGAGTTCTAGATTAATTTCGAAGGAATGTTAGAATTATCATGAATGAATTATTAATTGAAGGATGATAGTATGTTATCTGAGTTAATATGCATATATGAAAGTAATGTACTTGGTGTTGAGTGCCTTATGTTAGGAATTTTGTGCCTTAGATTGGTGTTCTGCCGAAGCAGAGGCCTTCTGGGCTGTTCAGGGAAGTGCGCAGCTGTGTGTTCCCTATAGTTCAAAATGGCGCAGCTGTGCTGAGCACCAGTCAGGAAATTTGATTCTATCAAGAAACTAATACCTCTTAGCATGTTAGTTTGACTTAGATATGTATAAATATATATAGTCATAAGCCCTTGGCTTATATCCAACTTATTTGGTGTTGAGATAGATGATTTTCTAAAGGAAATCTTGACATACTTAAGACTAATATTCATGAATGCCATATTCTGACTTTGTAAACTTGTAGACATGCTCTAAGAATGCATGAGAGGTAATTTTAAGGAGTCTTGGTATAACTAGAATGCATGGCTTAAGTTTAAAATGGTTTCTAAAGACGAACTCGGACATTTTACAAGCTAAGTATTATGAACGTTGTCTTGGTCAGGTTCTGAACGTCTAAGATTGCATACTAAAACCCTAATTATGATCTATATGTGCATCTATCTAGTATTAAAAGATGTAAGATCATTCAAGCATGATATTTTACAAGTTTTCAAAAGAGGGACAACACTAAATATATATATATACAATGAAAACCTTGTGAGCATGCATGTTAACTGAGTTCAAAACTACCTTCTATGTATACATGGCAAACATAGTGGCCTTTGTGATTTCATTACTCTAGTTGGCCTTAATTCATTAGAGATACTAATCTAAACTATAACATGTAAAGTTAAACTCGGATGAACCTTAATAACATGTAAACTCTTTAATAAGTGATTATGCTATGTGTCAATATGTATGTATGCTTAGAATTATACTGACCCAAGAAGAGCAAAGCTCAACTCTGATCTGGCCAGGAGACAGCGCAGCTACACCGTCCCTAAGCCTAACTAGGGCGCTGCTGCGTCATCCTGCAGTTTAATCTGATGGCTTGTTTGTAATCTGTAAACTTCTAGCATGTATTGTATACTGCTTTCAGTCCTAATACATGATTTCCATGATGTTTAAAGAGTTCTAACATCTAATAGCTATGAGAAACTAAGAATCTAAATATTTTATAAACTTTCTTAATCCTTTTCTATATGCTAAGTAAATATTGGTTAAAGAGCTAAGTGGTGTGATAGCATACTAATGTGACATTCCATTACTCTGCTAAGATGATAATGAATGTGTGTCATTGAATTTTATGATCAAACATGTATTAGATTATTAACTTATAGAGTTAAGTAACTAATGAATGTGTGGTATACATAACTACATCACAATAGGATTTCAAAGTGTTGATAAGCTATAAGTTGGTAAACTACGCTTGATGTAAGTTTCCTAACTTACACAACTTTGGATATTGTGCAAGTATCTAAACCTTATATCTTTTGTGCAAGTTCTCTAACTTTATTTGATGCAAGTTCCCTAAACTCTTTACGCTCTATATATTGCATAATTTCGAGTTATTTCCATATCAATCATACCTATATTGAGCAAATATCTATTACCATTCAGAAATCGATTTTATATCTTGATGTCGTTGCAAGCATTGAACTTATTATTCTTAAATGCATTAAAAAGGTTGTCTAAGCCATTGATTCGGCTAGACTATTATCATATGTTAGAAAGCTATCCAAACTAATTGATTTGGTGCGGAGTCTTATAAATCTATTGAGATGAACAACCCTCATTGAAGGAAAAATTTTATAATTGTCGAGGAAACGACATGCACACATACAAGCATGTTTAAATGTTATGCATAACGTAGCGTACTTAGGCTGATCACATGTTGTACTCGTTTTATTGAATTTTACGTATAATATTATTAATTCTAGTAGAAGTTCTTAGTCCTTAGTGACTGCTCAGTGTTCATTACTCTTGAACCTTGACATTATTAACTCTTTGATTCTTGTGATATCTTTCAGTCCATAGTGACCTTTATTGAGAATTTTTTATAATTCATGTGACGCCCCCAAATTCAGACACTCATATCTCGAATTGGGTTGGTCACGTGCTAATTCTAATATCATACTAAAATCATCAACAACGGAATAATAGAATAATTTACATTGATATAATATAAATATTCGCGTCCGACGGTCTCGTGACCGTTACTACAACATTCCAGTAACTATAAATTTAATCATTACTTAAACAAAATTTGATCATCCTTTAATACAACATTATATGCATAATAATAATAATAATAATAATTCTTTTATACTTAAAGGACTAAGTTATTCTGTAGCCTTGCCCTTTCCTTTGTCATTTCCTGAAGTATCGTCTTGCTCTACCTTAACTGTAATGTTTTTAGGGAAGCAAGAATGATCAACAAGTTTACCCATCAAGTAATATAGCAACAAGAGTAAGAAGTTATAACGTTTTAATCTCAAAGGTATAACAATAAATGATAGTTCAAGGATAACAAGAAGTATCAAGAGTTCTCAATAAGTGTCGCTATAGACTGAAGGATATCAACGAGATTTCAAAGTTTATTCATTTCAAGGTTCAATAAGAATGAACACTGAGAAGTCTCTAAGGACAAAGAACTCTTACTAGAATTAATAGTATTATATTGCAAATCCAATATAAACGAGAATAACAGGTGATCAACATAAAGTACCCTACGTTATGCATAACATTTAAACATGCTAGTATGTGCGCTCGTCGGTTTCCCGACAATTATATACTTTCCCCTTCAATGAGGGTTGTCCATTTCAGTAGATTTACGAGAGTCCACACCAAGTCAATTGGTTTGGATAACTTTCTAACACATGATAATAGTCTAGTCGAATCAAAGGCTTAGACAACTTTTATAATGCATTTAAGAACGATAAGTTCAATGCTTTCAACAACGTCAAGGTATACAAATGATTTTCGAATAGTAATAGATATTTTCTCAATATAAATATGGTTGATATGGCAACAATTCAGATTATACAATATATACCGTGTAAGGATTAGGGAACTTGCAATAATGTGGGACGTTTAAGGTTAGAGACTTGCCTTTAGCGTTGGTTACCACTTATAGCGTAAAATCACCTCAATGATCTATACTATCCTATTTATGTACGTATAGGTATTCATTAGTCACACACACTTTGAGCTCTGATAATGAGAGACTAGGCCAATGGCCTATTACGTGATGAAGAAAATGGAAGACACTCAATTTGGGATACTACTTTAATACTCAGCATTTGCAAACCACTACTTAGTATACTTAGGTTTATTTGATATTTGTCCACAAATGTGTATACATATACACCCACTCATACATTAAACACATAGAATTATATAATCCATGTACATTAGTTAACTTCAAATAATATTTACATTAAACTGTAATATAATTTAGTTGGGTACCAATATTCTTTCCATAAAACTCATTATCCCAATTCTACATAAATATTAAAATAAACATTTAATAGTAAATATTTATTTATTCAAATTTAATTTCTCTAGTAGGTTTAAAATACACATTTAATTGTTCCACCACAAATCATGATGTCACATAAGACTGTCCCATACAACTTAGTAAATTACATAAAAATTCAAATTGAAGTAGCTCTATCTGAGGAGTGCCGCCCCGGTAGGCACCCCCCCTCCCCGTGCGAGGGTCCTGCAGTGTTAAAAGGCCTGCCCCGACGGGGGTTGGGCTATAGGTTATGTTGATGTTTTTGTTGTTCTCTATAAGGAGTCCTAAACTGGCCTAACCTAACTTAACTTAAAGAGCATAAATAATATTTAAACATGTGTCAATACGTATTGCAAGATATTTTAGTAGGTTTGGAGTTTGAGTTACAATCTTTTGAAAGAAAAGCTAAAAGACGAAAACTATGTTTAGAAAACCTTACATTTTTTTTGAAATCTAACCTTTTGAGCATATGTTTACAACTTAGTTAGTTTTATAAATGGCTTGAAGTGTGAATTCAATGTACCTTGCAAACTTAATTTGTTTGTCATGAGATTTTATGATTTGAAGATAAATTGAGTTGAAAACTCTACGACTTGTATTGTGAACGTTTGAACAACTATGATAGGATACATTCTACCCCTAAAGATAACCGACATGTTCGCACATCTAGCTAGACACGTTATAAACTACGGAAGCATGAACTAAGAGAGTTTCTATGAAGAGAGCTATACTAGTTACATACAACTAAATCTAATACATGCAAGCAATCATAGAAAGAGGTTGTTTAGCAATGTTATGTGGTTTAATGAATGTTGTGGTTTGTAATTGATATAATGAGCTCTTTTAACTTTGTAAAATGGAAATTTATGACTAAATTTAACATTTGTTGAAGGGAAATAAAAAGGGTCAAACTTAGCTTAAAGGTTCTTTAACATGTATTTGTGAAACAACTTAAACTAGAATGAGTAACTTGAGTAATGTTTCACATATGAGATGAGTATAAGAGACTAAAATTTCCAAAATGTTCCTAAAGATTTTTAAAAGTAAGAACAATGTGAGTTATACATCTATGAGTTTGACTGTGTATAGCCTACATGAGCTTAAATATATGTGATAAATATATGTGGATATGTATGTCAAAGTGTATGTGACTAATGAATACCTATACATACATAAATATTATAATATAGTTCATTGAGGTTATTTTTCGCTATAAGTGGTAATCAACGCTAAAGGCAAATTTTCTAACTTACACAACTTTGAATATTGTGCAAGTTTCTCACCTTAAACTTCCTATGTAATTGCAAGTTTTCTAACTTCATTATTATAATTGAATGCAACTATTTAGACCTTATTTCTTATTGTGAAACTTTGAATTATTGTTATATCAAACATACTTATATTGAACAAATATCCAAATTCGTATGATTATGATTCATAATCAGAAGTTAATTTTTATATCTTGATTCATGTTACGAGAATTGAACTCAATGTTCCCAAAGGTTGTCTAAGCTATTCGATTCGGATAGACAAAAGATCACGTGTTATAAAGTTATCTAAACTAATTGACTTGGTGTGGACTCTTATAAATCTACTGAGATGAACAACCCTCCTAAAAGGGGAAATTTTATATTGTCAGGGAATCGACGTGCACACATGTGTATGATTAAATGTTATTGATAACGTATGATACTTTAGGCTGATCACCTGTTGTACTCATTTATATTGGATTTGTAGTATAGTACTGTTAATTCTAGTAAGAGTTCATAGTCCTTAGTGTCTGCTCAGTGTTTATTCTTATTGAACCTTGAAATGAATAAACTTTGAAATTTCATTGACATCCTTCAGTCTATAGCGACACTTATTGAGAACTCTTGATTCTCATTGTTATCCTTGAACTGTCATTTACTGTTGTACCTTTGAGATTCAAACGTTATAACTGCTTATTCTTATTGCTATTTTACTTGCTGGGTAAACTTGTTGCTCATTCTTGCTTCCCTAAAAAAATTACAGTTAAGGTAGAGCAAGACGGTACATCAGGCAAGGATAAAGGAAATGGCAAGGCTACGGAATAGCTTAGTCCTTTAGGGGTAGAAGAATTTTTATTGTTATATTATTATAATGTTGTATTAAGGGATGATTAAATTATTTTTAAGCTTAATCAATGGAATGTTGTAGTAACGGTCACGGTACTTTGGGATAAGAATATTTATATTATATGAATGTAAATCATTCTATTATTCCATTGTTGATGATTGTAGTATGATATTAGAATTAGCACGTGACGAACCAAATTCGAGATATGAGTGTCTGAATTTGGGGGCATCACATGTTGGTATCAAAGCATTAGGTTATAAAGCTTAGGAGCGAGAATCCTTAGACTATAATGTGACGCCCCCAAAATAGGTATACAACACCCATTTTGAGTCGTCAAAATACATGGTACAGAAACAACTACAACTTTATTAATACAACATAAAAACTGTGAGTTTAAATACAAATATTGTCATCTAAATAATATCCACACTCAAATAAGTCCTCATTGTAATTATTGATATATTATTTTTCAAAAATAGTGAGGACTACTAAAAAAACCTTCTAGAACCATCATTCCACACCCCGACTAGTACTCGCTACATTCTCACCTCCTAAGAAGAAAAATGGAACAAAAAGGAAAAAGGGTGAGCTCAACTAGCTTAGTAAAGAATATTATGACTAAGATAATATAGAATAAATTATCGTTAGTCTTCAACAGGGAAAAATATAATAGAATATAATAGACAACAAGTTTTAAATCAATATTCGCAGCGGAAATAATAATTCATTAGAAGAGTTAAGTAGAGATTAAAATCTACT
This sequence comes from Panax notoginseng, assembly GCA_016801055.1. Lineage (NCBI taxonomy): Eukaryota > Viridiplantae > Streptophyta > Magnoliopsida > Apiales > Araliaceae > Panax > Panax notoginseng. The sequence goes on along the minus strand of CM029015.1, from coordinate 122,732,687 downwards.
ATCTTCTACATATGAATTTAAAAGTCACTCGTCAATATTTTATCCCTGTAATATCAATTAATATATACCTAGAATCATATATTCATCTTTACACTATAGGCCAAAGATATTCATCAGAAATCATTCATCTTTGCACTACAGGCCAAAGGTATTCAGTAATACCATCATTTAGGACTGAGGATGATGAAAAATATTTTAAAGGAAACGAATCCAGTGAAACAAAAAAACAAATATTAAGGATTCGTATTTCGGTTTACTCATGTCCAAAAATACCTCATAAGTAATCATAGTGGAGTAAAACTCAAGAATGATCAAAACATGGATACAATCAAAGCTTGTATCCATAATAGATATTTTGGACGAAAAACAAAAATTTAATTTTTCTGTGAATAGTGCCGTATTCGTGAATAGTGTCGTATACGTTAATAGTAACCCGACACAAAAAGTTCTAAATTTGTTAAAAAGTTCAATCCAATATTTTGGCATAATGATATTGAAAGAAATAATGTCATTTACGAAAAAAATAACATCCTTTACCTTGTAAAGACAGTACTTCTAGTTGAAACACCGGATATAGGCTATGACATGAACTTGCACCGCATAGCAACACTCAAAGTATTAAAATACTCACAAGAATATGCTCAATATATCGAGAAAGAAAGAGAGAGAAAACTTCAGTTTCTAGTGTCATTTTCAATTCTAACCTAAGCACCCTATTTATAAGAAAATGTTTAGAACACCAAAGCAGAAAATTTAATTTAATATATATATATATATATATATATATATATATATATATATATATATATAAATTTCCTACGTACACCTTTGGCAGCTGAAATCCGCCCTTAGCACATGTTAATGATGCTTTCAAAATGTAAAAAACGTTTTTCTTAATAAAAATAAATAAAACTTCCAAAAATTTATTATTTCAGAACTTCAGAACTTCAATAATTCATAATAAATAGCCCTTTTGTCAGAAAAATTCGAACCACATGTCTTTTCTATAGAAAATTTCATTATCTACATCTTTGCAGAAGAAATTTTTTCTAAATTCCAAACAAAAATTGACCGAAATCCATAAACGGACGATTCTACAAGCTATAATCAAATTTCAGTCAAAAAATGGGCCCACAGACATGTTTAACATGTTTTAAACATCTTTTGTAACAAAAATACTCTTCCTCCTCATATACTCATATATCCTACATTCATTGTAAAAATATCATCATTATTATATTATAATAATATAAAAAAATATTATTTTATCAGAAAAGATAAAATATCGATTTTCAACAATGGTCACTTTAAAAATTTTCTCCATCTATATCCACATAAAATGAATATTTTTCTCATCATTTAAATCAATAATTAATTATTCACAAATAATATTACAGAATCACAATACTGACAACTAGGCAGTTCCCATGAAAAAGGGGGCTTTTCAATAAGAATTTCTCCTTACTGGTGCGCAATTAGGTGACCAAACCTCTCCTTACATAGAACTTTCTAGACATTGTCAATAATGTTATCTAATAATATTATTCAGATAATATGAATTATTTCTTCGATAATGGAAAATACTGTGTAATGACAATTGTGACGCCCCCAAAATTAGGTATACATCACCCATCTTGGGTCCTCAGATACATAGTACAGAATACAAATACAACTTACTAATACAACTGTCATGTACAATACGACAAAACATAAACTGTGAGTTTGAATACAAATATTATCTTCTAGAGAGTATTCATACTCAAAAGGAGTCCTCATTACATTTATTAACACACTATCACATAGAATAGTGAGGACTACTAACTAATACTATCATTCGAACCATCACTCCGTTCCCCGACTTGCCCCAGCTACGTTCTCATTTCCTGAAGAGAACAGTGAAAGAAAGGGTGAGCTCAACTAGCCCAGTAAGAAATATTATGACTAAGATAATGCAGAATAAATTATCATTAGCCTTCAACAATGTTAAACTGATAAAATATAATAGACATCAAGTTTAACTGTAGCGGAACAAGCAATCCATTAAAAGAGTCAAGTAGAAAATAAACTCTACTATCTTTTATGATTTAAAAGGTTGTTCAACACTGTTATCGCTGGGACTCAGCTTAATAAAATAATCCACATCATCGAATCACCCCTGCACTACGACCAAGGATATTCGTATATTCATTAATGGTCATGATCATGCCAACAACTGTCCATCAATGCACTATGGGCCAATGAGGACTTTTACCACATCATTTGTAACATTACGGTCATAATTATACCGAATAATCCCTGGTCATAATCATACCAAGTCTATCTATGCACTACAGGCCATAGATGGCTTTCAATATTTTATAAACATGAGGATGATGACAATGATAGAAGAATTCAATAAAATAAGTTCAAGAATTAATTTATCCAAGAATTAACAACGTCCAAATTGTCAACATGATACTGCTTTGTGGAGTAAAATTCAAGAATGCTTAGAAGAATATTTTCATGAAAAGATACTGGATGAAATGCAATTATCAAGGATATTCCACAAATTTCATGGAGTATAGAAGTCAAAACTTAACCAACTGAGTATAATAAAGAATGGAATAACAAAAGAAATCATCATGCATGCGATAGACCGCACAGACAGGTTATTCCAACAGAATAATAAATAATGGAACCAGGTCCGGCGTAAACGCACAGACAGGATATTCCGACAGAATAATAAATAATGGAACCAGGTCCGGTGTAAAACATACAGACAGGATGTTCCAACAGAATAATAACAAGACGGAACTAGGTCCGGTGTAAACGCACAGACAGGATATTCCGACAGAATAATAAATAATGGAACCAGGTCCGGTGTAAAACACACAGACAGGATGTTCCAACAGAATAATAACAAAAACGGAACCAGGTCCGGTGTAAAACACACAGACAGGATGTTCCAACAGAATAATAGAAGAATGTCACCAAGTATAGGGTAGATCCGCGTATACAGGTTATTCCAACAGAATAATAAGAAATGGAATAACAACAGTTCTCTTCATGAATAAGAAAGAATAACACCCCTTACCGTTTTAAAGAAGAGCTGAAATAAGGAAGTAGTTAAGTAGCAGAATACTCTTCTTCTCTCTCTCTATAGTTTCTCTCTATAGTTTCTCTCTCTAGAGTTCAGTGAATTCGTAAGAAATAATGAAGGAATGAGCTGCTATTTATAGAAAAATAGAATGCATAGTAACTAATCCATGAACGGTCCAGATTGATTACTTTAATCTGACGGTCCATAATTAAAGAAAAATCTTTTAAATAAAATATAATATATTCTATTTATAGAATAACTTTAATAAAGTATTCTGTTTTATATAAAAAGATGTTTCTGTTTTATTACGTTAATAATACGAATAAAACAAAACGTCATTATCGCTAAATAATTCATATTATTAACTGACAATAATTGAATCAAACTGAGTGACTTCTCACATAAGCATTAATAATCAATACCGTGTGCTACTATGCAACCACACGTATTACTGTACTTTTACTACCGAGTAGTTCAACAGTAACAATGGTAAAACTTCCGCCGTTATTTTTAATAAAATATTTTTATCGTTTTCTCAATCCGACAATAATTCCGTTGTGGGGTCCACCAATGATTGTGTCGTTGTACGAATATTCTCTGTTAAAACAAATATTCTCCGACCAATCGAATATTATATAACAACTTGCGTACTTTGAAAAATTTATAAATATTACCCACAACTATAACATTATATCAAATTAACTCCATAATATTCAAAAATGATATTTATAGAAAATTCATCTTTATTTATAAAAGTTGGGGTCTTACAACCTCCCCTTCTTATGAAATTTCGCCATCGAAATTAGGGTACGTACCTGGTATGTCGAAGAGATAAGGATACCTTGATTTCATTTCAGATTCTAACTCCCAAGTCATTTCCTCAATATCGTGGTTTCTCCACAAAACTTTGACTTGAGGTATAGCCTTGGAGCGTAGAATATGTTCCTTCTTATCCAAGATTTGAACAGGAACTTCTTCATACGTCAAATCCTCCGCTATTTCGTCCGGTTCAAACTCAATAATGTGGTTCGGGTCTTCCACATATTTGCGTAACATGGATATGTGAAAAACGTTATGAACACGAGACATACTTGGCGGTAAAGCGAGTCTATAAGCCACAGT